>CM052136.1:5583642-5821387 GCA_028454255.1 Halictus ligatus
TTTCAGCTGTGTTGTGTTTACACTCCTCGGCGTCGGAGGCCTCACGCGGTATACCCCACGGTACTGGGGATAATTCCGCGACGTTTGTCATCCAAGCCTTGGCGACATATATGGTGAAATCACTGTAAACCGAACGGAAAACGAATTCTCGCGGTAGAGATCAGAAAATCGTAAATGCGGGGACGCACGTGCGCGCGTGGAAATTGCATCGCGTCGCGTTGGTGCATCGGTGCAGTGGCGCGGAGGAGAAGGAGTATAACGGGGCAACGGAGAGCTTTGTGCACGGTGCCGCCATAAATCACGGGAAATACGAGAAGACTTTAATGCCCGTTGCGATTTTTATCCTCTGTCGAAGTGCACCGCTTATTTCGCTGTCCTTTTGGCCGGGGAGGGACAAAACTGTGCAATTCGCTGGACGCGAAGCGTTGAAAGTATTAAATACGCGAGGCGATCACCTCGCCGCGAATTACGTGAAATTTCATGATTTATGCGGCCCGAGATCATCCGTCCCACGAAAATCTTGTTTCAAAATTGCGTCGCGCTACTGGCAATCGCCTGCTCGATCTCCGGCTTTTCGAGCGTACAAATAAACGAGCTGGCCGATCGGCGGCCTTGTAAATGAACCTGAACGCCGGCCGAAACAGTAGTTGTTGTAATGCACACGTACGAGCGTGTCCGGAGCTCCGTTGAATTGTGGGATTATTTCTGCTGGAATAAAATGTCGAACGAAAGAAGCTGAAACGTTGATTCGACGGGAAAAGGCGCCGGGAAAAAGAAATTCGTAAAATTTCGCAATGCAACACCGCTGGGATTACGGTAGCGCTCGCAGCGCCGGGTAACAGGACTATGATACGTTTATGAGTATTAATGAAACGCTTCATCGCCGCGTTAAGTTTATTAAGGAAACCGGCGGAATTTATCGTGCTAGCTGGTACGCGGAGTTTTATGAAACTCGAATGCACGCGCGAACGGTATTCCGGGCGTCGTTGTTTGCGCGCACCAACAAGGAAACTGGGAGCCCAATAAAGTCGGATGCAGTGGTTGCAAAATATGACAACGCACTGTCTCGTTGATTATCGTTACGCGCCCGTTCGATGGCAATTTGTAACATAACCCATCTGAAATTATCGCACACTTGAAAACGCAATTTATGAAGCAGATTTAAGCCCGCCATTGTGCGGAGGACGTGTCCAAGTGTCGAACGATAATTCAGCATCGGAATAATTATCGGAGCCTATTACGGCTTACGGCCGCGTCGCGCGTACGAAAAATAAATCCTGTTATTCACTTTCGGTAATACGAAAGCCATCCCGACCCGCTTAAACCGCAGTTTTCTGCTTAAACTGTTAAAGGGTATAGCCGGATAAGCAGGTCCAAAGTGTCCTTAAACTAAATGGAATTTGCGATACGCTATTCGATAGCATATCCAAAGAAAAATTTGTGCAAATTTTCAATCTCATATGTCGCCATGGGGGGTAGTAATGGGGTGAGAGAGAAAATCAGGTTTTTCCGTAATTTCTCTTATCCCCTTCAATTGAAAATTCTGAAAAAATTCATAGACGTGTATTCTAATACCTAAAAGGTGCTTGATTTTTTTCAGAATTTTCAATTGTAGAGAATAAGAGAAATTACGAAAAAACCAGATATTCTTTGTGACCCCACTACCACCCCCCATGTTCACATATAGGATTCAAAATTGGCACAAAGTGTTTTCTTTGGATAAGCTGTCGAATGACCTATTGCAAATTCAATTTGGTTTAGGCTGCACAATACCCTTTAAGGTTGGTGTTTGGCCCCTGATGGATCATAGTGTTTCGAAAGTCCGTTCGACCTAAAATTCGACATCTACTTTTTACGTTGAATATGCTTTTCAATTTATCCCTTCGCTCAACGCGGGGATTATCGGCTCGAGACACGCGCTAAGCCGTCGCGTTCGTGCGACTTATTAGAAGCAGCCCGTAAAGATCATCTAGCTACGAGAACCACGAAATAAAATATGAAGCGAGGTATAAAACGACCTTGTTTATTTCTCAGGTGTTCGAGATATTACGCCGTGGTCCGGAATATTTATCGTTGACATTTTAAACACTTCATGCCTATTTGCTTCGGGCCAGCTTAAGATATGGTTCAACTCTGACACCGACTCGTTCGTGCGCATTCGTTACTGTCCCTGAAGACGTTCAGTTTTGACACGTATACAAAGGGCACTTAGCTACTTTAACTTATGCGAGTCCGAGATACACATCCGTGTACGAAGGTCTCTACGATTTCGTTCGTCAACTATTTACACGCGCCGATACCCTGTCACTGTTATCCCTCTTCGGACATACAGGGTGTCCCAAAAATGTAATTCCTTTTCAGAACTGATCCCCGAGATGATGCGAAGTAACTTTTCCCTTTGCGAAAATCTTCTCCGCGGCCTCGTTCAGGAGTTATTAACGAAAACCCGGAACCAATCAGAGCGCCGCTACAGCGTACGGCTAACGGCTCGGCCAATGCCAGCGCCACGCTCAGCGTGACGAGTCCGCTTTAGCCGCGCTCCGATTGGTCCCCGCTTTTCGCCAATAACTCCTCAACAAAGCCGCGGAGAAGATTTTCGCAAAGGAAAAAATTCCTTCGAATCACCTCAGGGATCAGTCCTTTCAAGGAAGTACATTTTTGGGACACCCTGTAGTCGGAATAGAAATCAAACCGAAAATAAGAACAGTGTGTCGGCGCATGCGTTGCACGCTTGCTAATAACTGCAACCTGTGTGTGTACTCCACAGAATAGACCAGTCTCGTATGCCATTAGAACCCGCCGCGCTGTATCGAAACAAGGATTCGATCAATCATTTCTTTATCTTGTCTAGAGCGTATCGATTCGTCCGACCGGTTGCCTTTATTCGCCTGATCGCTTCCTTTTTTTTTCTTCGCGGGTATAGCCTGGAAACCCTGGACGCGAACCGTGATCCCGGCGCAATCCCGATAGCTCTAATCCCTGTTCGACGGTGGTTAGTGTGGTCGGTGCGGAGTCGTGATCTTTCACGTGATACAGCGTTAATTAACAACGCGGCCGCAACACATGTTATTCGGCTACGCTTCTGGTTAACTCCCCGGAGATAGCCCGTGATTGCGACTCTCGCTGAATGGGACTGGCCCGATTCGTTTCACATCCACGTTTTACGAGGTCAAAACTTATCGGCAACATATTGCTTTTCGTCCTCGTATACACCGGTCTCGAAACCGCTGAATCGCAGGGAACTCCGTCCGACACCTTCTCCGCACCCTTTAATTACCGCTCGCTAGAACTCGACGAAAGATTTATGGCAGCACGCTTATTCATCCTTTTGTGCCGTGAAGTTAGCTGCACGCCGCGGCGTCGGTAATTGTATCGCTCGTTTTCTTATGAAGATATACCCAGTCGCTAAACAATATCCGACTGCTCGTTTAATGGACAATAGCCCCTCCATGTCTATCTATTTCTTTCTGGAGCAACTCGTTTTGCCGGATGAGGTCGCCATTAGACTAGGCCACTGGTGGCGCCGCCGGATCGAAGAGCTTTAATCAAATTCGGCCACTGGTTGTGCCACCGTAACAAGAAACGCGTTTACCTCATCTGTTGATTGCTTGCTCTTTTATTAAAAAAGAGGAGGAAAAAGAATCGCGTACACATCCAATGCTAGATTCAAGAGAAGACAACGGATTGCATTAGAAGACGCGAACTGAGCCACAGGTGGCGTAACACCGGGTGCAAACTGGTGGCGCCACCGAATTGAAGAGTACGAATGAATAGAGTATGAATATCGGACATCATATGTTTGAATCATATGTTTGTATCATAAATAAACGAAAAAACATATGTTTCATAGTGTTTCCATTTGTTTCGAGTATAAATAAAAAAGAAATAATAATATGAAATTATAATATGAAATTGAAGACGTGCTAATCGACAAGTGGAGCAACTTGGTTACGTCACTAGTGTGGCCTAAGGCGTTATTGTCACGTGAGTTTCCGTTCTAAGTCCATAGAATTTATAACCGTCCGAGCTTTCGTATTGTTTGAGCGTCGTAAATTTGATAGTCGTTACGCAGGCATTCCCGACCGACTATAAACATTTTGGAAACATTTTAAACGTTTTCATACGCGACGGGCATTTCCCGGATTGAATTATGTCCCTTAGGATCCGCAAAAATGCTGCAGCGTACGCGGTAGCAGGGTTCCAGTAGATAGCGGGTATCCAGTTACGAGGAGGCTCGCGAGGAACGTAAAAATGGTCCCTGGCAGTGTGTTGCCCAGCGTGCCAGTGTGTGACGCATGCGTGCGCGCGCTTGTGTGCGTGTGGCGGGTATGTGAACTCGAATTCGTGAAGGTCGTTCAATGCCGTCCGGGTCCAACGCCTCTAAATAATTCCGGCTGGTATCCCGTCTACGGGTGGCTCTAACGATTTACCTTTTTTAGGGTGAAACGCCCGAGAAAACGGCTCTCTCCCCCCCTTGGATTTATTAGCGGGTCAGTGTAAAACCGCCCGAGGGGGGGAATTTTATGGTTCTAAGTGATATTCCAAGTGGTCATTGACGCCACGGATAAGTGGACATTTTATCCCTTTACGGCGGACGTCTTGCTACGGTTTTTTCGCCGGTTTTTATGCCTCTCCTCTGACGCGGCACCTTTTTTTTTTGTTTTACATCGAGATGTTATTAACCTTTGTCTGGTGTCTTTTAGCGTCGCGGAGTTAACACAGGAGCAACGGCACCGTGGAATTCGACCGGATCGTTCCTTTGTCCAGAAGATGATTTTATTCTTTGACCAGGTAGAGATTGCTCTCGATTTTCATTGTGTTCTTTTTTCTTTCAGCCAAGGCTAGCAACAATCACCTGAATTCGTTGGTTGCGCGGCGCATAGACGAAACGCGACGCTCATACCCGTTTTAAGTCTCGGAAACCACGGCTCGAGTATCGTAATCTTCGATTTCAAGAAATTGCCTGGAAGGAGATTTGCGTGAAACCGCAAAGAATTCCGCGGGGCCGAGGGAAATAAAAGTTCTGTCGACGGGCGACGCAACGTACGCGCGTTTCATCGCGTACTGTCGCGCACACCGTTCCCGCCTTCGGCCCGTGAAATTACGCGGGGAAATATGTTAGATTGTGCGCTCATAAAGACCGCTTAATTGCTCGTAAGGCTCTCCGACCCAGCCCCGCCCTCCGCGCCCCTGGGTTTCCCGTCCGGTTTGAACGAAGTCTCGCAAGCTCACCTTGGGGATGGGATCGATTTAACTTGTTGCTTCGAAGTTAAACAGAAAACCATTTTCGTTGTCGCCCTCGCTTGTTCGTTTCACGCGGGATCCGCCGTCTACACGGCAACTCTTTGTTCTCAAATAAAGCTACTTCACGCGACGGTATCGCACGCGCGTAAGATCGCGAGTTAACGGCCAGCTATTTCGTGTCGGTATCGAACGAGCGGATCTCCTTCCATTATCGAGGCACCTGTGACGCGTTCGTTCGTTGAATCGCCGCCGCCCACAGTGGGAAATCCAATCGCGCCCGTCGACGTCCGTGCACAAAGGACGGAGGAGTTCGTCCACCGGCGAGAAATGGAATTTCTGGAATAGGATGGTTCACGCTTCTGTGTCATCGTCGTGATAACAAAAATTCCACGGACGGTGACTGTCAGGCTGGGCCGGGCCCGGTCGGGCCGGGCCGGGCCCGACCATCGGCCGCCAAAAATTTAAATTGCCGGGGTAAACAGAAAGCAAACAGCGGGCTGGAATCCCCCTGCGGCTGGCGGTACCGGCGCGAGGGGATCGCGCCGCGTACACAAAACACGCGGGACGCGCAGAACGCAAAAGGAAAACGGGAAACGGTGGCGGCGCTGGCGGATGGGCCGGGACGCGTGGCTGTTTATCGAGCTGCTGGGTTCGTTCGTCCTTGCGGAGGTCCTCCAACCCGGGCCATGGGTGGCGTCAACGGCCCAAATATATGACGCAAGGTATAGCCGAGCCGAGATAAGGACAACCACCACGATCCTTTCCAAATTCTTGAAATCGGCGCGCGTACGCGAACGCGACAAGACTCGGGCGCCCAAGCGGAGCCGCGAACCGTGGCGAAAATCCGCCGAATTTTACCTGCAAATCGGCCCCGCGACAACTCGAAAGCGGCGTTAAACAAGGGGAACACAGCCGAACAACCATTGGCGCAATACAGTTTACAATGATACGATGGAAGTCGGTAATATGTTTAAAGTGGAAAGGTGCATCTACTCTGCGCGGGTTTAGTCTACCGTGAAATTCCACGGCGTGGATTTTAGCTAACGCGGCGCAAGGAAAACTGTCGACAATTGCTCTTTTTATCAAATCCGCCATCATTCCGCGCGCGGCAAATAAGATTGCTTCAGGGAATCGAACGCGGCGAACGGGCTCTTGGGAAACGTTCGCCGCGCGCGCAAAGTGTGAGATTCGACGGGGTTCGATGCGAGGAGTCTGAAAATCAATATCCATTTCGCGCGAAAATAATCCGAGTTTGCCGTACGCTTCGATACCAATTCCGCTTCCGCTCAGTTAAAATTCCAAATCGTTTGTAACTCGCATTTGCAACTCCGATTGATTTTTCTATTTCAAGCTCGTTGCACCAGGTACTGTATTAACGAGGACCAACGCAAATTCCGATATTATGTGCTTCTAAACGATAATCTTTGATACGTTCCCGGTCGAAACCGGCTTCGTCTCGTCAATCAAACGGGTCTCCGTGTTTACCGAGGCGGTCAAACGGAACGAGTATGAAAAATCTCTTTACGCTACACACGTTTCCTCGAAAATTTTTGAAACGGTGCAGCGGTCGGCGGCGGCGGCGGCATAGCGCGGTATCCCCACAGAAAAGTTCCCAACGATTAAAGGGAACGATAGCCGACCGAATGAAAGAAATTACACGGCCGATACGGTTCGATTAAAATAATTGGATTAAAAGTCGAAATGGGGGCAGCCGTGCAACGCGAATGTGACACAATCTCCGATCTACTTTTCAGCCGACAAGACGATTTACAGAGTGTACTCCTACGCGGTGGCACGCCGCGAAACCTGCACCGAGATCGCAAAGGACATTTTTTTCACGACCTTCCCACCGAGGGGCAAGCAACGGTCCCGTTGCCGATCAGTTTAGCGCCGTCCCTGTCTCTGGATAATTTTGCTTAATTTTTCTATCGACTGGCACACGGTATAACAGCGTCGCCAGATCAAGACTTGTTCCTCCACTCTAATTCTTCCGCCATGTCGGTCCTGTGACGCGTTTTGGGAGGCTTGTTCCCCTCCATTCGTGCTCCCTCCCCTCATCTGGCGACGGTGCCGGTATACTGTAAACAACCGATGTGTCCGTATTTTTTTTTTGCGAGGCCGAAGTAAACACCTGCCCTCGGCGCTTGTTTTTCTTTTCGCTAGGTTCGTGGAAGCGCGAGACAGGGCTCACAACTCCAATTGTTTTGGGGGGAGGGAGGGGTGGAAGGAAAAGGTCGAGCGTTGTGTGTAAGCTAGCGGAGTTGAGAGAGAGAGAGGGGGAGAGTATGAGTGTGAGAAGCTTGACTTATCGAGCTTACTTGTATCTTTTTCCCCCTACTGATTTATTCGATTACTTTTTTTTTCATCCGACCACATTCGCTATCCTTCTTGCAATCGGCCATACTATCCCACAATACCCTTGGCGGTTATCGTCTAAAAACAAGTACAAAATGTTATACTGGAGTTGCAAAAGCGGTAGATGCAAATGCCCGATTGAAAACATGACAGAACAACTTTTCTTTATTAAGCAATATCAGATGCGAATCTAAATTAGAGAGCTCCGCGCCGCACCGCGCGGAATAAACTTACGGAACTATCTTTTCCATCCGTTTTAATTAATTCTCGCGTTCACGGTTCGTCATTTCATTAATAACCTGCCTCGAGCCGAGCCGGTCGGAAAATTCTTTCTTCAAACAAGGGGCGACGGGCACGCGGCGCCCGGCTAAATTGATCTCCGCCCTAAAATGGATAATTTCGAATCGAACGAGGCGACGAACCCGGACAACGTCGATGCGCGAGAGAAACTACAACCTTGCCGACGACGGCCGGCCCGATGTCATAACCGGCAAACGCGTTTTTATATCTTCCGCGCACGCGCTCGCAGCCCGCGTGTCAGCGCAATAATGTTTACAACGTCGACACGTTCCGATGGCGACTGAATAATTAACTACTCAAGATTTTATTGACGAACCGCGCAGTCGAGTTTTACGAACCAGCCGTCGTGTCGCGTCGCGTCATGTCGGATATATCGTATTCATTGAAACGTATCGGTATGCCGACGAGCGAAACGTTGTCATCCGCAATCATAAAGCGGCAGTAAATTTTAGAACAGGAAGAACGCTCGTCGCCGTCTGCAACAACGGAGCATTGTCGCCAGATGAGGGGAGGGAGCACGTATTGAGGGGAACAAGTGACCCTCTCTCTCTGCCAGTGACGGAGTATGCAGGAAAGAGAGGGAGAAGGCGTCACGTGACTGGGCCGTGGGGGATGGCGCGGTAGAAGGGGAACTTAGGGTGGGGGAACAAGTCTTGATCTGGCGACTATGTCTCTGCCCATACTCGCAAGATGGGGGGAAGAAGCACGAATTGAGGGGAAACAGTTACCCTCTCTCGCTCTCTGCCAGTGCCGGATTGCGTACGACAGAGACAGAACGCGTCACGTGACCGTGCCGTAGGGGAGTAGAGCGGTAGTAGGGGAAACCAGAGTGGGGGGACAAGTCTTGACCTAGCGACACTGTGAACAACGTTTTTTCCCAGCGAATCCTCCCTCTTTGGCTTGTCCCGCCGGCTCTTTTTCGCCGTTCCATTCCCGGCCATTAATTCCGAGCAATCACTGCAATCTATCGCTACCTAAAATCTCAGTACGTTAAGGATCCAGCAAAAGCGCGCGCGCGCGAGTCAAAAGAAGCCGCGCGGCGGAACCGCTTATCTCGGTTTCAACGGTTCTCGGCGAGTCTCAGACGGGCCGTCGACGTTCAACCGATTCATGGCTCGCCTTATCTCCACTCAATAAACTTGGGAATACTTTAACGCCCGGCGTGGTCCTTGGTGTAAATTAGTCAGTCGAAAAATGGCCGGGTCGCGCGTCTCGCCGCGGAGAATTTCTTCGGGTCCTCCGTTATGTTGTACGGGCACCAAAATTATGTTGCATTATGTTAATTCAATCGCGGTTGAATCGGCGCGCGCGCGGAATCTTCTCCGTCGGGCAAACGCTTTCTCGATCGAGGAAAATAATGGCGGATCGAATGGGGCCAGCCCCTTTTCGTCCGGCCGTTTCGCGATGACCACCCTGTACGTGCGCGCGTGCACGCGGGCGCGCGTCGTCGAGGCGGACGCTCATAGGACGATTGACACACACCATTCCAGAAAACCGGTACAAGTAATCTGCCTGCTGCATGACACCCTCCGCGAAACTCCACCAACTCCACCCTACGCTGGCATTCGACTATATGTAGAAGCCGGAGAGATAACCTCAGTTCTATTAATAGCACCGGGGATCTTCTGTCCTCCTCGCAGCCACCCACGTCTCCTTTCATGACCGAGTGGTCTGCGATCCCGCGTGGATCGCGTCGATCCCGTGGACCTGCCCTTTTGCTAGCACACACACACCCCCCGCTCTCACTCCCCCGCCCCCGCGCTCCTTTTCTCTCTGCCGTCGTCCCGCAGAAAAACTGCTGTCATTCGCGAAGAACCGCGCATCGGTTCTCCGCATCGACACTCCGCAACAAGGCTCGAAATCGTTCCGAACTATCTACGCCGAAGATCAAAGACCTCGGGCGCTGGGATCGCGCGCGCAACGAACAATGCCGCCTATCAATTTGAACGTGTCACTGCGATCTACCCGATAAATTGCCTAATGATACGCGGCGGTTTTTAAGCCGCGGTTGATATATACGTTTGTAGATATAATGCGGTTGCCGGGGATCGATCCGAGCGGTTATTAGACTGGCAAGGGGCGGACAGCCGGGCTTTCCGTTCGTATGCACAAGCGTGTCGCGATCGAAGTGTTTACACCTTTGCTCGGATCTGTACACATTCTTTCTGGATAATCCTTGATCCTTCTCACGCGTCGGTCGATTCGCGATAGAAATCTTCCAGATACGGTGAAGCCGTAATAGATCACGCGGGGCTACTATTTTCTTTCGTGACCGCGTCAACCGCGCGAAGGACAGCGCGTGTAAACACGGACCGAGGCAGCTCGAGCTGCCCCTCCCCCCAGTGGAGAGCACAGGCCGTTCGGCTTGGGTCGAGACTGTGCCACGGTGTTTCTAGCTGGTGCGATAAAAAGATGTTTACTTCGCCGGTGCCGGGGGTCTATCGGGAAATTCGAAAACAGAATTTTGCTGGCGATTCGATCAAAGAATTGCGTGTCACGTGGCACAACCGCAAAACGTTCCGCGTGAATTATCGCAATACCGGGGCGTGTAGGCAGGCTTTTGTCTCGCAGTTGATGCTGAGAGAGGTCAAAGTGTCGCGGAGTGCAGAATCGAGACGCGGGGGTGGTCGCAGGCGACGCGACGCGAGGCCGCGTGACGATCCCGAGGCGACGCGCGACATGCGGCTGCGGGGGATTTCGTAAGGTGGCTCGTTCGGCGGGGACAGTTATTCGCTTGGAATCCGGTCGGTCGTTCTTATCGTTCGGGTTTAAAAATACCTGGCGCCATCCGTTTTGGCCGGCACGAGCGCACCCGGAGGCGGCAAGAGGTGCGAGCGGGACCGGCTGCGCCCCACGTTATTTCCAGAAATACGCCCCGGCCGACGCCGCCCTACCAAAACACGCGTGACATTCCATCGATCCTCTTTCGTTGCTCCCTTTTCGTCCACCCCCTTCGACCAAAACAGCCGGGATCGCCCTCGCAAACGCGCAGCCTCTTCTCGCCATTCCTTTTCGAGAATATTTTCCTCGAGCGTTTTACAGGGAATTCTCGATATATGTCAACGACACGGGCCTTGCCAACGACCTGTATTGTCCGGGAGACATACCCTAGCCGTGTTATGTTTATACCCCGCGGCATTTCTCTGTATATGTCGCCAAGGCCTGGGTGATAAACGTCGCGGAATTGTCCACATTACTCGAAACTGGAGAGCCTCGGACGCCGCGAAGTGTAAACATAACACTGGCGAGAATCATATTGTTGACATATACCGAGAATTCACGGTTGTGGGTATAATCCCGCGACGCTTATCGTCCAGGCCTTGCCGACATATATAGAGCAATCACTGTATCGTGTCGTCCCGATTGAACAAGAAATATTAGGTGTACCGAAAAGTTCTGTCCGATAGTGTCACACCAAGTGACACTACAAGTTGACTATCTCTCTGTATCGTTGCATTTACACGCATGCACTCTCCTAAAACGATGGAAAGTATATTCTACAATAAATATTATTAAATGTATGAAAATTGTGTTATTTTCTTTCGATTAAAAAACGGACAGAACTTTCCCGTGGACCTAATATTTTCGTCCCCATGAAATGACGGCAATGGTGTGCGGCGACGACTTTCGCTGCGAGGAAGATTCATATCGGGAAAGATCGGGGCGCGTTTTCAAGCAGGAAATATTCATCGAGGAAGTCACCATTGAATCAATTGATTGCGATGAACATTCGGCTGTGCAACGACAGGAACTTGACAATACGCCAAGCGGAATTACTGGTAAATAAAAGCACTTTGTTCTTGTTATGCAGCGACGTCGGATGTGCCTCGTTGCCGACAGAGGAAATGGGGATCATCTGCTATGATACGTTCTCGTGCGACAAGAACCGAGCGGCGCGGCCAGCTACGTGCCAGCTTCTTAATAATGCGCCTCTAATTGGAAACTGGACAGGCCCGACGACCTGGCTCCTCGCAGCGAGAAAAATCCTAGTCATTGTTATTCCGTCGTTTGCGTGGCTCGCTGAAAAACGCTTAGAACCGTCCGCGCTCGTCGCGCTCGTTACTTTCATATTTTTTGTATCGACCGCAGAGAGCACCATTACCCTTTCCAGCCGTTTCACGTTGCCGGTCGAGATCGTTGATCCTTCCGTCAAAACTTGATCCAACGAAGTACCGCGTGCTCCATCGGTTTCACGGTAACGCGGTTTCCAACGCGAAACGCTCGTCCCATTGTTCGAATTCTGTGCCCCGCATACTAAACGCCGGAGAGCTCGCGGAACGATTCCTCGGTGCCGTTGCATTCTGCGTTCTGCATTCTCCGGCCCGCAGATAATCCTGCGACCTCTTGGAAACGCAACCTCCTCCGGCCGAACGTAATCTCCGGCGAGCGCTATCATTTTTTCGGGCCTGAACAGCGGTACAGGAGAAATGGGCATCGTTCTCCCCGTTACCGTGTACCGTTACCAAACCACGACGACCTTACGTGCACCTTTTGCTACAATGCAACTCGTGAATTCCGCGCGCCCGTAATGCCTCTTAACGGTACCTCGAACCTACAGACCTATCTTCCCCGTTCTTCCGCTTTATCATCGAAAATCTACCGATTGCGTGCGTTTTACGTCAACGGTACTCGCGAACGCTAACAAGCAAGCTTCCTTGCTTCTCCTTGAAATGTATACAAGGTGTCCAATGAATATTGCATTTCCTTGAATAGGCCGACTCCCGAGGTCATTTGAAATAACTTTTTCCTTTACGAAAATCTTCTCCGCGGCTTCGTTGAGGAGTTATCGACGAAAAACATCGGCCAATCAGTGCGCGGCTACGGCGGACGGACTCCGCCTCCGAGGCGGGTCCCGCTGAGCGCGAGGCTGGCATTGGCGTAGCCGGATACCGTCTGCTGTAACCGCGCCACTGATTGGCCCACGTTTTTCGTTAATAATTCGTGAACGAAACTGCGGAGAACATTTTGGTAAAGGAAAAAGTTATTTTAAGTAACCTTAGGAATCAACTTGTTCAAGGACATTTTCGGGACACCCTGTATGTACGTTTGTACACGAGTCTTAGAAGTTGGATCGTACTACGGCGCGATAGAGGCTTCCAACCTAGAATTCGGCGTTGGACATTGCCCTTTGCAGAGGAAAAGACCGAGACAGTGAACGACGCTTTCTACATGCAAATCGAACAGAACTTTTTGGTCAACTTTGAATGCCTGCTGTGTCCTACATCATTCTGTGTAACCGTGCTCTGTGTTACGTTGTGACAGAAACTTTCGTAACGGTCGAGTTCCGGGCAATGCTTCTATCGATCTTTCATCGAGTCTTACGTTTGTACTTGCAACACTTTTTCTTCCCCGCTGGACGCCTGAATTGTATTAACACAGAAGAAATTATATTGAAATCGGAACGATAGAATTGCGAAAGAGAATTTCGAGTTCTCTAGACGTTACGCGATACGTTTCTTTTATGGAAATCGTGCGTTTCGTGAGTAGCCCGTTTAGAGTTAAGGCGCGTCTCCATTCCAGACTAAAACTGTCGCGAGTCACTTCCCGGAGTCAAATTCGCCAGTGTTATATTTTGCGCGAAAGGAATAGCGCTCTCAAGTGGTAAAATAGAACACCGACGAATTTGACTCGCGGCAGTTTTACTCTCAAGTGGAAACGCAACTTTACTCGAATCGGGCTACTTACGGGTAAAGCTGCGTCTCCATTTGAGAGTAAAACTGTCGCGAGCCACTTCCGAGAGTCAAATTCCTCTGTGTTCTATTTTGCATGAAAGGGACAGCACTCTCAAGTGGTAAAATAGAACACTGACAAATTCGACTCTCGGAATTGACTCGCGACAGTTCCGCTCTCAAATGGACGCGCACCCTAATGTTCGAGGATGATCGCCGATCGGGCGGTGGTGTCCGGCAGCAGCGGAAACCTTTGTTTATTTTCTATCGCACCGTTGCAAACCGTTCCGCGGAATATACAGCTCCGATGACAGGGCGGCCACGATAAATTCCCCCGTAATATCGGTTGACCGGTTTTCACCGAACGTTTCATAGAAACAGCGTGTAAAGCCCGCCGCGTTTCGCCGCTCGAACGAAAAGTGCATCGCCGTGAAGCTGAACTATCGTTTCCGGCACGGTCGACCCGTTCCCGCGGACTCGGCTTTTTTTGTACCGGCTGCGACCGTTTCGCGAAACGCCCGCCGATTCTCGGTTTAGATACGCCGACACCTGTTTTGTCTATCTCACAATTCGATTGAGGGCGTCAAATACGAGGGAAATTTCCTCTCGAGAGTATTGCTTGCTCGGAACACGAGCAATGTGCAATTCGCCGTTGGATATTTTATTATATGCGAACAGTACGGTCTCGATCTAAACCCGATCCTCGAGCGACCATAGATTCTACTATGGGAAGAAGGGCTACTATTTTTCTTAATGACCGCGTTAACCGCGCCGAATATGGAAAAGGACAGCGCGTGTAAACACAGAGGAAGCTCGAGCTTCTGGGCTCCTCGCGGAGTGCGCCATCTATTGGAGGGGGCAGGTGAGCTAAGATTGCATAACTTCGTGCGGCTTAGGCCGACGCCTTACTGTATATACTTTATCATGAACAACGTGGCTGCTTTCGAGCGGGATTCGCCCCCCATTGGAGGAGGCAGGTGAGCTAAGATGGCGCAGCTCCATGCGGCTTAGACCGAGGCCTTACTGTATATACTTTATCATGAACAACGTGGTTGCTTTCGAGCGGGATTCGAGCAGCTCCGTGCGGCTTAGATCGAGGCCTTACCGTACAGATTTTATCCTGAACAACGTGGTTGCTTTCGAGCGGGGATCGCAATTAAGCGCGGCCCTCCGCACAATAGCGGTCGGGGTATAATTATCGTGGTGCTGGATTGAAAAATCGAGCGGAGAAAAATTCGTAACAGAAGTTCCGCGCGATCTTTCAATGCCGATCGGGCGTTCGTGTTCCACGCAGGTGCAGCTTCGGGTACCGCACGCAGGACAGTGGGGAGCCTGATAAGGAGCGCGGTGATTTATGCGTGAATTTCTCGCAACCTCTGGAACGCGCGCGCGCGCGTTACATGCTTACACGCGAGCACGGATGGATCTCCGTGATCGCGATTCCGATTGTTCCTACGAAACGTTGACCCCGGGCCGGTTCGTTGTTTAAACTAACCGGACGATTTATAAACGTCGATCGGAGAAGAATCGGCGAGCCAGGGGCAAAAGTTCGCGAAAACGCGACGCCTCAAAACGTGCTCGAAATGATTGTTCGCCGGGCAAGATTTATGAATCCACGGCCCGATAAAAGTGTCTCGGGCACCGGAGAGGACACGAGCGACGCGACGAACCATCGATTCCGTCCACCGTCGAGTAATTTATGAACTGTAGGCCAACGGGAGAACGGGGACAATATATCTCTGGCATTCCGACATTAATTACCGGGGCCCCCGGCGCAATCTATAGCACCCGCGATTAATAATAATTCAACGGAATCCGGGTAGCCAAGGGGGGGAATGTAAATTTCGCTTGTCCGTGTCGATCGCCTGCCAGGCTGACAACGAGATTGTTCCCTTTGACCGTGACCTTCGACCGGGACGAGCATCCGCGTCGAAGGCCGCGAACCGTTGCGACACGCGTTGCAAAAGGGTTGCCGGTTTTATGCGAATTCATAAACATTCCCGCCTCCACGAATTTATTATCCACCCCTGTCTTGTTGTTTTCTCGGTCCGACATTTTCCACCGGCAAACGGTTAATTATCCGGACTTAACTTCGTTAATGTCATTAAGGAAACGCATACAGGCACGAAGTCCGCCATTAGTACCAGCGGCGCGATCGAGGCGACTGAATTTTAATTTCGTCTTACCGGTCGCAAAACACGCGTTCGTCGAGATTTCGACGAACATTTACGCACGCGAAAAAGAACAAAGAAAAAAAAATAGGGGGGAATATAAATTGATGTACCAACACGAACGATAAAGCTCGACAACATCATCCGCACAAACGGACATTACGAAACAGGACACGCGGAGTTTTATTCAGCGACTGCTTTATCAGTCGACCGGGGCCTCCTTTCAGCTTATTTAAACGATTTATCGCGGGCATCGATTGCTCGACACGTTCTGCCACCGACGGGACCAACGGCCGTCCCTCGTTAAAGCAGCAGGGTGTATCAACGGAGAGTATCAATTTTCGCGCGGTCCTCGGTGCCCCGTTGTTCCAGATGCTTCACAATTTAATTAACCGGGGACGGCCGATTCGCGCGCTCTATATACCCGCTTCCACGTTGTCGCCGTCTTCCATCCGCCAGCTTGCGGACCGCCGCGCCGTATCGTCCGTTAAAAGCGGCCACCATTATCCAATTATCTGGGACTCTTCGGCGGACCGCTGCGCCGCTGCTAATTAACCATGCTCCGCGCGCTACGGTGTACTCGCGAACTTGAACGAATTAAGAAACCATTCGAATGTGCCCAGGTGTTCCACTTAATGTCCCGATTGCATTACCGGCTTCACCGCGCTTAGCTTCTCATTATGCCGAGCCGCTTCCTGCTCCTCCTCCCCTCCCCCGTTCTTCCCCACCAGTACTGTCAAAACAGTGTGATCGAATCTCGTATCTTGAGCGTTTCAGAGAAGAGAATGTATTCCATCAACCCTTAGCGCTCGAATGGCGACTATAAGGCGCCACTAAAAATTGCTGTATCATTATTAAAAATATTTTTCACGTTATTAAAATTGGCTGTGTTTAATGAATTACTGAACGCTTCAGTATTGTACGAGTAAATTGCATCATTTTCGTACGTGTAACATGAAAAAAAGTATATTTAAGTCGAAAGAAATATTCTAAGTCGAAAGAAATGTTTCGTTCTCGAGTTAAAGTAGCTTTGAGCTGTCAGATACTATTTTGTTTTAAACAATTGTTTTAGTAACTGAAAATGCCGCATCGTTCCTCGCCAATCAGTTTTGAGATTCAATTCTTAGTTTTGGGATTATTTTTTTTTATTCTTTGGAGATGAAAGGAGTCTTGGGCGCAGCTTTTGCGTCATGGTTTTTCATTTCTATGCATCGTAATTCGTTTCCCATAGCAACGAGACTTCGGAATATTAAAGTTAAATGTACGAACGACGATAAATAATTTTTTGAGAATTTTTCACTCAAGGAAAATAGTCCTGATTTAAAGTTTTCCAAGCTGTGGGTTCGAGGAGTGATAGGGTTAATTTTAGAATTTTGAAAATTTCTCTTGGGGCGGAGAGGGAGATTTCTCTATATATGTCGCCAAGGTGTAGATGATAAATGTCGCGGAATGATCCCCACTAACGCTGGGTATACCCCGTGAGGGGCCATGAAGGTCGAGAGGCCCCGGAGGAGTTAGTTAACCTAACACGGCTCGGGTATATCTCCTGGACGATACATGTCGCTGATAAGACCCGTGTTGTTGACATATATCGTGCATTCACTGTTTTCGCGACTCTAGGAATTGGTAGAGTCTAAATAATAAAGTCTAGAAGGACTACGGGTGAAGGACCAGGTGCCCTCGAAGAATTAAAACCGCCGATTTGACTGAATTAAAAAAACTTGCGAGGTCATAGAAAAAAGCAGGCAGAAGAGTTCGATTTATTTACGAAACGTGCTTAGAAATTGCTCTCTCCGGTTTCCGGCAAAGTTTCTCCGAACGTGTTTAAAATTCTCTCGGTTCGATCGTCCCGTACAAGTCTCCGGACAAGGAGCGTGTCCACGTCGACGATATTCGCGCGCGTTCATTCGAATTCCTGACACAATGGCTCGCCCGTATCCTGGACTCGAATAGGATCAACCGAAAACCAGGATCACCGTGTCGGGATCCCGAAAATAATCGACGGAATTCGAGGTGGGATACCAACCGAGATCAAATGCCCAAAAAGTGGAAAAAAATCCGTAAGAACCAAACTATCCAATTTTGTTTGAAAATTTGTGGAAAGCATGTCACAGATACAACACTTATTTGGGAAAAAATTCGCAATTTTGTTAAACGTTAATTAAAATGGGCTAATTGAGAACCTCTGCATTACTCTCTATTGTTAGAAAAAAAAAAATGGTCTCAGTGCCAAATTTCCACGTCTATGCAGCTAAAACTTGTTTGGATGTGTACTCGAAAGTGTGTTGCGCAATTAGCAACAAGTTTTACCTCGATGCGCATTGACGCAAAAAAGTTATGTCAATTTAAACTTTTGTGTTTTTGGGAAATAAATGACACTGCCGTTGACTATACCTATAAACACAATCAAGTTATAATATTGTTCACTTATTTTAACGTTTTAGATTCTTGTTGCTGCCTTTACATTTACACGCATTTACAAGTAAAAATCTCAGGTGTCCTATTTCCTAATTGTCATGGCATAATATTCCCAGAATTAATTACGAAAAACTTTTACCGGTTTAAATGCTCCAACAATCCGGTACATGAAATCGTAATGAAAAATCTATGTATCGAGCATTCCAAAAACAAAAAAAATTTTTCCCCCATTCGCACCACTGCGCTGCGGCGAAGAACGTGCAACCGAGACGAATGCGTGCACGTGCCGAGAGCTACGCACGGGCGAACTATGTTCCCAACATTCGCCGCATAATCATACATGGGCCGGTGCGTAATTAGCGGCTGCGAAACGGCTCGCGACGCGGTCACAGGAATTTCGAAGATTAATGAACAATCGTGGGCGATTAAGCGTCCCCCCTATTAAGCAACCATCGATGGATACTCGAATGCAATCTTCGAGGAAACGCAAAAGAAGATTCTAATTTTTCGGCGGTGAAGGCTTCGCTAGTCCCGCCCAGGAGATACAGTAATTTCTCTATATACGTCGCCAAGGTCTGCATGATAAACGTCGCGGAATTATCCCCACTAACGCTGGGTATACCCTGTGAGGGGCCATGAAGGTCGAGAGGCCTCGGAGGAGTGTAAACCTAACACGGCTTAGGTACATCTCCTGGACGATACATGTCGCTGATAAGACCCGTGTTGTTGACATATATCGAGCATTCGCTATATGTCGCTACATGTATCGAGCGTTCGCTAAGACCGCGAGGAAAAACCCATGAGGGACGCCGAGGAGTGTAAACATAACACAATGTGTCTCCTCGAGGATAGAAGACCCGTCTGGATGACATATATCGAGCATTCACTGTTTTCGTGACTCTAGGAATCGGTAGAGTCTAAAACCGCGGGGAAAAACCGGTGAGGGACGCCGAGGAGTGTAAACATAACACAAGGTGTCTCCTCGAGGATACAAGACTCGTGTGTTGACGTATATCGAGAATTCGCTATACCGCCGTCACGGAACAGACCATTCCTCGATCAGAAAGGAAAACCAAGAAGAGAAAATCGTCGCTACGTAGCATAAAAAGGTTCGGGGACCATAAACTTCCCGAAGGAATCGACAGGACTCAACGTTCTACGCTTGCACAAGGAAGGCAACGTGAACGTGAACGGGAACGAACGTTCGATCAGCGTGTGCGTGTCTGTCCCGCCGTTAAGTGTAAGTATAGCAATCACGGGCAAGATAACGCCTGTATCCTTGACTCTAAGTGCGCGCGTACCGCTGCGTGCACCCCACGCGCTGCGCCACGCCGCGCTGCGCCACGACACGACACGCCATACCACGCCGCGCCAGGCCACGCCAAGTCGTGTGCGAACGCAGCCGAGTCCGTGCGAATCCTTTCATAGACTTCGCGAGAACCGGAAGAGAGATGCGACCCTGACCGATCGGACAATCTACAGTACATTCTCGATATATGTCAACGACACGGGTCTGGCCAGCGACGCGTATCCTCCGGGAGACATAATCCAGGAGACTCTCTAATTCTTCTAAATCTAACTCTTTCAGTCGTTATCCTTCTCCACGTACAGTACACTATAAAGAACGCAACATCTCTACTGTAACTGTCGCTCGGCAGACCCGACGATGCGACAGTTACTACTGTATGTCGACAACAACACTCGACGAGTTATGTTTACACTCCTCTGGAGTATACTCCTCTCACGGGGTATACTCCGCGACGTTTATCATCGAGACCTTGGCGACGTATATAGAGAGATCACATGTACATAGTGACGTCGCGAAATTGTTCCTACTATGGCGGGGGAGGACCCACGAGGCTCGAGAGGCCTTGCTGACATATATCGAGAATTCACTGTACTTTATTATTGGTTTTCTTTTCTAGGTGGAGGACCCAGGGGCGGACTAAGGGCCGCGTGGGGCCCGGGGATACTATGCGAATTTCGTAGCATTAATATTTTTGCTAAGTTTATGAGAGCTTCCCCGAAACTTCTATTTCTAATTGAGGTGCAAAATTTTTAGCGCAAGGGGCCCCCACTCCACCAGAGCCGCCGCTGCACAGGCCATGGGAATCGACATCGGACTTTTAACGGCCGCGTTTCAGACGGGCTTTTATCGTGTGTCTGGTTGAAAGGGAAACCGCTACTTTTGAAACCGAGAAGCCATGATCGGGGCACGGTGCGAGAACATTGATGAAATCACTGTGGAAAATGTCACGGTTTCTATGTGTACAAAGGGCGGTGTTCCTGAAAGTGTATGACGGCTCGCACCGAGGACGCAACAAAGGTCGAAGTTAGCGAATTCGTGACATTTATGCTTATGACGTAATTTCGAGTTATTTAGTATAGACGCCGGCCTCGGTCTTGGAATGAGGAAATGGTACCGGAGCATCATGGTACTCTCGCCTCTCGCGTTTCCAGTTTTCTGGTCGTAGCGTCCCCGCACACCGAGGATCAAAGGACCGATCGCAATGTTACGAGGAAAACGGTCACAGCAAAGGTCAGAGTCATAGATCGCAACGATTCGCGCGCCGGAATGAAACGCAACGCGCGGAGAGCAACAAGTGGGTTACAAAGTGGACGGAGATTAGAGAGTGACGTAACGTCTTGCACTACCAACGTCCCGTCAAACTCGAGTAATGCGTCGCGCGGCCTTTGTTCGCGCCGCCGCCAACACTAAACCCGCCCCGTAGGTCAGTTTACGGCCTCTGGGGGCCAAAACGTTGACTCACGGGACCGCGTGCGCGTTTCTGGAAGCATAATCGTACCGCCGAGCGTGGCGGATAACGTTCCCATCGGCAACGCTTCACACCTGAAAAACCGCCCCGTGTCCTTCGGGCCTGACTATTCCGGGAGAAGGGGGGATCTCGGTGAAAAGTGGCAAACGAAGAATCTTCGAACCAAACCGGCCGACTCTAAATCGCAAAGTTAGCCCGAACAGCCCTGTCCGAAGCTTTAGAAGAACTCAATTGGTGGGATGCAGAAATCGGTATGAAGAAAAGCCGACGGTATCGAAACGCGCGCCTTTTTCCTCTAGGACGTCCCGTAAAAAGTGAAAGTTCCAGGTGTCCCCTCCCCCGGGGGCCCCCGACGTATCGTTTGATCGGAGGCTGTGTTGATGCGCGAAATGCAGGCACGCGCGCTCGTCTAGGAAATCGTGGTTACTCACCAGGAGGAAAAATACTGTGCTCGTGGCGGTCGCTTCGAACGATATTCCGCACGCCATTTCTCGCGATCGGACCACCAGGCGCCTCCTCTACCAGACCATCCTGGGACTCGTCAGCGAGGCATGCGGCTCCGGGCTTCTCGAAACTCGAATCACTTTCCCACCATGAAAACCACCACGATATACTCTCGAACCCTCTGCTGCGGCGCCCGGGACCGGCGCGGTCACCGGCGGACGATCGGCGCGCGATCGATGATCCTCCTTCTCTCTCAGCCAGGGGGGGCCGACGCGCAGAAGTGTGCTTCTCGATCGATTCAGGCCGGGCTCATTTCGAACGGACTCGCCGATATTTTCTTCACCGATCTGTTGACCGCTGGTCTCCGCTCGACGGGTAATGGAATCCCCCTGTAACCGCGCGCGCGCTCGCGCGATTCCTCCGGAGTAGCGCGCGAGTAGCCGTCCGATCGGGCCGATCGGTCAAAGACGTGGCGAGGACTAGAGGACGCAGCTGCGATCGGCAAGACAGCTCTCGGTCGGATAGGCTCGAGGACAATCCTTCGAGTTTTGTCTCTCTCCCTCTCTCTCTCTCTCACTCTCTCTCTCTCCTCGTGGTTTATAGGCGATGATTGCGCGGTCCTAACCGTAGCACAGGGCTCGGGCAACTGACAGCGGGTCAGAGCCGCGGCACACGGCGCCACGCCGCTCTCACAGCTGATCCGAGAGAGCCGATCGCCTCTACTCGCCTCTCTACCCTCTCTACCCTCGCTACCCTCTCCACCCTCTCTACCCTCTCTCTAACACGCGACTCTCAACCTTCGCCACCGTTCGACTACCTACGATTTACCGAACGCGACGCCAACCGGAACACTTTTTCGGATCGATTCGACCTCGTCTGTCCTACGTTCCCGATCCGAGGCGAACGATAGACCTCTTCGGCGTCGCCTACGATCGTGGGATCTCGCCGTATTAACACGCGCCCTTGTACGGTTCTTCTTTTTCGTTCTTTTCTTGGTTTTTTTGGTTTTTGTTGCCTGCTCCCGGTCGATCCCCGCGGACTGACAGGTAGCCCCGCGAAGAAAGCGAAGCAAGACCTTGGGGCTCGACGGGTACTTTGGGGATGGAGTCATCTTTGTCCTCTGCGAGCAACTCCGGCGTACTCTTCGGGATCCCTTTGTTTGTGGAAATTGGCCGCCGCGTTTGAGAACACTCGTGTACGCAAACGCGCGTTCGACAAATCGCCGTATCGGTTCGGCACGTAATTCTTTGTACACGCGATGCGACACGAAAACACTCGAACGCACTTTGACAATCGATTTACGGGGCCTGGAAAAACGGTGGAGGCGACATTTTGAAATTTAGTGTTATTGAGAGTGCGAGGATGCACTCGTGGGGAATTGTTCGATAGATTTGTTTCATTCAGCGCATATTACGATGAAGATGGCTGAAAATGACTACGGTTTTGTTATTTTTGTAACGCTGTGTAAAATAGTCACTTTTAGACCTGGTGTTAAAACAGTATAAACTTTTTTACTATTGTACCAGACGATCTGATTTTTTGTGCGCAATTGGAAGCATCGGTTTGCTAAATGATGTGCCAAAGAGATTTTGAAGAAATTGCAGTTAGTAAGAATTACGCCAGAAAATAAAAATGGCACTTTCCATAACTTTTTTATTCGGGCCCGTAATGAAAATTTAAAAGACACGTTTTGTAGATCTACGTTATTAGTACACCTGCTGAAAATTTCATTGACTTCGGTTGACGCAGAAAAGTACCAAAAGTCGTGAAAAACTGCGATTTTCATCACTTTTAACTACCTGTACTTCGTGTGGACATTCATCAATTTCGATGAAAGTTTCAGCATGTGTTTAACTAACAGAGATCTACAAAACGCATAGTTTAAAATTTCACCGCAGGCTCAAATAAAAAAGATGTAAAAAGTGCCATTTTTATTTTCTCCTGTAATTCCTACCAATTTCAATTATTTCAAAAATTTGTTTCCACATCATTCGGAAAACCAATTCTCCTAATTAACCAAAGAGGTCAGATTCTGTTTGATCCAATTTAAAAAAAGTTATATTATTTTAACACTAGGTTTACAGGTCTCGCCAAATGACGGGTTCCAATATTTTTAATTTACAATTATCGAGATTATTTCGACCATAGATTACCGATTTCTTTAGGTACACATGTTTCAAAAAATGGCTAAAAACTTGCATAAACACATTCCCCTTATTTTTATAAAGTAATGTAAAACATTATCATTGTATAACGGAGCAAAGGTTCCATTATCCGAACTGTAAATTCGGCGCCGATCGAATTGCGTAAAATCCACCGAAAGTAAGATCGTTTCACCACTCGAGTTTAATAGTGTTAAAAATTCGAGTTTAAAGTGTACCTACGTTCGGGGCATCACGTTCGCCACGCGCGGTCCGAATACACAAAATTTCGAGTGAGAGTTTTTTTACCAAAAACGGAGATCCTCGCGCAACTAAACGGCCCGCCGGTTACTTACATAATTGTCCCATGATCGATGAAAAATCTGTTCCGATCGTCGCAGGAATAGTATCATTTCCAGCCGGCCGTACCTTTCAAGTCGCTCCTTTAACGACAAATCGAGCATAGGCAACGATCTGATCGGCGTCGAGGCGCCTTTTTTTTCCACGGGGCACTAGTTCACCTCGTTTGTGCGCTAATGTTATGACCGTGATATTCAAGTCGAAGTTTTTGTTACCGTAGCGCATTGTAAGAGAAAGTATTGCGAAACGTGTATTACATGTTACGGCGTGGTTTTAACTGTAATGATCGAATCGCCGTCGACGGCGTTAATTTATCGACTTCTGATCAGTATAGAAAGGAAAATTCGACGTTGATGGATTATCCTCTCGAAGATATTGCCCGGCGAGATTGTTAGCGTTTCTAAAAAATTATATATATATATATTAATACAACATACGCGTTGTACGTACTGTTTGCGAAAAATTCCGTAACGCGTCCTCTAATTGGTGGGCCGGGTTCACCAATCAGCACTGACATTGAACTATAGTGCGACGGTCGAAGGTTTTTATATAAATTTTAATTTTATATAAATTTACTATATTATTGAAATAATATATTAAAATATAGGTGAATTTTATTAGAATTAATTTTTCATATTAAAATTTATTTGCAATGGTTTTTTATTGAATTAGTATAGTAAAATTTAGACGGATTTTATTAGAATTAATTTTTCATATTAAAATTTATTTAGTAATGGTTTTTTATTGAATTAATATAGTAAAAATTTTTAGGGTTGGAATTTTTATTAGAATTAATTTTTCATATTAAAATTTATTTGGAATAATTTTGTATTAAATTAGTATAGCAAACTTTAGGTGAATTTTATTAGAATTAATTTTTCATATTAAAATTTATTTAGTAATGGTTTTTTATTGAATTAATATAGTAAAAATTTTTAGGGTTGGAATTTTTATTAGAATTAATATTTCATATTAAAATTTATTTCGAATAATTTTGTATTAAATTAGTATAGTAAAATTTAGGTGAATTTTATTAGAATTAATTTTTCATATTAAAATTTATTTGTAATGGTTTTTTATTGAATTAATATAGTAAAAATTTGTAGGGGTTAGGATTTATTTATATATATATTAATACAATATACGCGTTGTATGCACAGTTCGCGAAAAATTCCGCAACGCGTCCTCTAATTGGTGGGCCGGGTTCACTAATCAGCAGTGACATTGAACTATAGTGCGACGGTCGAAGGTTTTTTCGTCGAGCGCGCGTCGCGAGCGTGATCGTCCGTCACGAGGTCGCGTACGTGAGCAGCAACAATTAATACCGCGCGCGTATTATTCATAAATATTAATGGACGGGGGAGGGGGTGGCGCGGTCGCGGTTCGTTACGCGCCGCGTTCCACATTCGTTTGTTCCTCGCAGCGGTTTTACGAGCTTGCAAAAAGATATTCGCCCGCTAATTAGGCGGATAGCGCTGGTTACCGTGAATCCAAGGTCACGAGTAAACCGGCCGACTCGACGACGTTCTACGGTATATGTCCCGCGTCTCCGCCTTCGGGACATACCGCCCACGTGCCCTTAATGCCCGTCCTTTCGCAGTACCTTTCACGGTTCCGCAGGATCGTGACCGCGGCGAATCGTCCGCGGATCATCGGTCATGCAGAACTTTTCATCGATCGCGGCGTCTCATTTTTCCCTTGTCCATTATGGCCGATCGAGGGGCCGATTAATTCCGCTGAATAGATTAGGGGGACCCATAAGTAATTATTTTGAAATCTAGAACAAACTTTGTAGTAAATTCAGGTTTTTATTTGTTAATTATAATGTATAATCTCCATCTTTATCAAGGACGGTTTGCCATCTTCCCTGCAAACTTTCAATCCCCCTCTTAATTTCGGATCAGCTTCCACTAGTGATTTTAGGGTGTCGTCATCAAATTCAACCGGTCGTCCACTTCGAGGCCTGTCAGAGAGATCATAATCATCAGCAGCAAACCATCCGCACCAACGTTGCACTTGTTGACCTTCGATACGTCTCCGTAAACATCGCAAATTTTCTTTGTTGTCACCGTTGCATTAAATCCCGCATGAAAATGAAAAAGTATGCAACGACGAGTATGATCCTCGGAAGGTACGGCCGCCGCCATTTTATTACGTGGTTGTAAAAAAAGTTGTACTTTTTAAAATATTTTGAGCACAGGCTGCTTCCCTTTCAACGGTCGGTACAGGACTGAAGGCAAAATAAATTCTTTTTGCAAACAATTGATTACTTATGCGTACCCTTAATATTACGCGCGGAGATTCGCCGCTTAAGAGCAGGTGAATTTTATGGCGAAGGATCCTTCTCGCGAGGTAGCCGTAAAAATTGCCCGCGTTATTAATTGGTCTTGTTAACCCCCCGACGCCGACAATCCATAGATTCGGCCATTTAATTAATTCGCCCGCAGATAAGATCAGCGTAGACGTTCAAACGGTGAAATGTTCCGCGGCTTTATCGGTCCTTTCAACCTGACAAGAAACAAGTCAGTAATTCGAATCCTTTGTGCATGTGTCAGGGGACTCGAGAAATTCGCGCGAAAGGTAAGGACGACTCGCGAATTTTAACATACAAACTGTCGACGGAAGGTCTTCGGGCCTTCGCACAGAGTTCAGTTTCCCGGGACCATGGTACACGCTTTTTATCGCAGCCGTAAATCAAGTCCCCGCGAAATAAAGCTCAAAGTAAATTTCGATCGTAGTCATTTCGACGCGTAAGGTACAGGTCCTTCCAGAAACGTGTCTCCTTGAAGAGGGTGATTGCTAAGGTCATTCCAAGTAACTTTTTCCTTTACCAAAATCTTCTCCGCGGCTTCGTTCGCGAGATATTCACGAAAAACGCGGACCAATCAGCGGCGCGGTTACAGCGGACGGACTCCGCCCCGGCGACGGGTCACGCTGAGCGCGGCGCTCGCATTGGCCGAGCCGGGGCCTGTCTGCTACAGCCGCGCTCCGATTGGGCTGCGTTTTTCGCTAATAACTCGTTAACGAAGCCGTGGAGAACATTTTGGTAAAGGGAAAAATTGTTTCAAATAAGCTCCCGCATCTTTATTGTCAAGTTCAATAGAAGTAGAGCCGATCATTGCCATCTTGTTGCTTGGTATTATTGACTAGGTGCAAATGTAATTACGAATGTGAGACTCTCAACCACATCAAAGAGCTATATTATTGAAAAATCTCTTCAAGGTAAGATTTCAGCTGCCTCTGTACATTTCTACGTTTCTGGTTGGGCCCAGTGTCAAAGTCTGCGTCCACAGGTATGCAAAAACAAAAAATGTGTGTGTATGTCTCTCTCTCTTCCTCTGTGTACGACGATCTTGTTTGTCCCAAATGTTGCAATAAATCTCTTACGGGATTTCCTAAATGAAGGTGGAAAAGTATCGACAAATGTTCCAGAACGCCCGGGCACGATGCGAGTAGGTGAGTAGGTGCGTTGCGTCGATCCCGTGGGTATAGTGGTCGCAGGTTGCACGATCATCGTGTAACATCGAATCGGGCCACGGAACCGTTCTGGTATTTGGCTGGCCGTCACGGCAGGCCGTCGCGCGGATGACTATTGGGGAATACAAAGCGATTTAACGAGATCCTTGTGCAATAAGCTCGGATGAATAACCGGCCTTGCGTATATAAGCGGCGCGACCTTCGTTAAGTTAAGAGCGTTAAGGACCCTGCCAGTTTTTCACGCGACGAGGGGAGTCGCCCGGAGTCTCGGGCAGTGTCTCCGGCTCCGGCTCCGGCTCGAATTCGCTCGCGTCGTTCGCGAAACAGGCATCGAAATCTCCGGGAATGCCGGCGAAGGAGGCTGCTCGCTACGACAACGTGTACGCCGCTCCGCCGTCCGGAATTTATGCCCGGGGATTTTATTTCTCGGCTACTGTTCGACCGGCGACCATGTAAAATTCGTCCGACAGATCCCGGAGCCTGTGCTATTAATAATGGGGCTCCCCCCTTCCCATCGAACCGCCGCCACGGCTTTCCAAGGAAATATAACGGTGTCCGAGCGGCGTCCACGGACCGTTTAGAAACTTTGTGGACGCCGTGGGTGGATCTCCATTGTGCCCCCGTTGATGGCGTGTTTATCGACACCGAGAATTTTAGTGTCCCCTTTAACAAGAAAATCGTAGGTTGCACAAGTGATCGTGCGCGTAAGTTAACCTGTCGCACGACGAAACCCGCGCGCGCAAACTGCACCGGGCGTCCCTCGGCTATCGGACCCGCGAATGCGGGAATGCTCTTTTGGCTTAAAAACGGGAATCATGTTGCATTATCGCTCCGCGAAGGGTACGATTAAAACTGTGGCGACGCGATGCAGCAGCGAGCCCGCGCCGGATACCTGCTACCTTTTCTGCACCCGATCGAAAATTTATAATGTTGTTTATCGGCTCTGTCCGCGGGACAATTAACAGAAATCCGATGACTCCGAGAGGTTTATCGGGGTTTCGTTTTAAGTGGTATTCGGACGGCGTCGGTATGGATTGGAAAAGGGACGTTCGACGGGCGTCCAGGAACAGTGGGACGCTCGGTTTTTCCCAGGAACCACTAGATGGCGCGGTGGGCGGTGGAAGCGGTGCACGCCGGGATTGTTTAGGTCGGGGATTTTTCTTTCCCGGGCCGCGGGGAGGCGCATCGAAGCGGCCGTCGATCGCGGCGCTAAATTTTCCTTTTATCTGCATCGCTCGGATGCCTGGCACGGCTTCTCCGGTTCGCGGTGCATTTGCCCGCTGCTCCGGGTCGCACGCTGGAATTCCTACGGCCACGGCGGCGTTGCTTCGCGCGGTGCATCGCGCCGGTGAATCGCGCGGTGGATCGCGCAGTGCCGCGCCGGCTGCGCGAACGAAGCCTTTAAAGTCGGCATATATTGGAAGGCCAGCCGCGACCTAGGCATATCTCCGGCTGCATTGTTCCGCCGGCCGCGGCATTGTTTTCGTTGCCGGTCAAGGGGTCAGCGGCAGCACACGCTCGAACTCGGATACGTATCTCTTCGACGGGGATTTGCTGCGCGGTGTCCGCCGGGCAAAAACGTACCGGCGAACACCCCTCCGGACGCCCTTCCTTTCCCCGTATTACGGATAACATCGGTGGCTTTCGTCCACCCGCTGCCGCGGCTCACCTCGCTCACTTTCCGATATAATGAATGCATTACGCTCGCGGTATCAGCCGGCGATAAATCCCGGCCGCGCGCGGACGAACACCGACAACGTCGCGCGTCGCGTCGCGCAGCGCAAAAGACGACGCGCGACCCGTCGTCGCGAATATTACGGGCCCGTTCCTGTATACGCGCAGCGTATTCCAGATAAAGGTTTGACGAAGGACATGACCACCGCACCGTGGGCGTCCGCTGCCTTTCCCCGTGCCCGATCCCTTTTTTCCTTCTTTTCATCTCCTTTTCTTTCCCCGGTCGTTTATCGCGAGTATTAATCTGTCAAGCGAGTTAATCGCTCGATCGAATCGACTTAATCTCCGTCCGCCCAAGAAGGACGCTCGAGATACACGACCGCGTTCGCTCTGCGACGAATCGACAAGAATTTCGGACGGAGTTTGTAGACGCTTATAGACGCTGGAAGGACAACTATCAATTGAGAATTGTCGTTCCTTTTTTCTTTTTTTTTTGGAATAACGATATCGAGCACAGCTTGCACATTCTTTTCTCGATATATGTCCAAAATATCTAGTCCACAAAAGGCATACAACTGTCCCCCCCTGCCTGTGGGTTGTACCCCGTGAAGGGCCCCAATTCTCGAATGGCCTCGGTCGCCTTTTCTATGTTCTAGCCGATATATGTCCCTGGATAGTGTTGTGCACATATATCAGGAAAATATAGTGTTTGTTTGTGTGCATGGGTCTACATTATGGGTCATCACTTTGCTACGCAACTGATATCCCAATTTGCGGATTCCATTGAAAAAGAACCCAGCGATTCTTTATTTATATACACATTCTCCCGCGGCGAAGTTTTTTTTTTGGATGTTTATAGGTCATTCGAAGGACAACTTTGTTTTCTCGAATGGAATCGTGCATTCTTTCTTTTCTTTTTTTCTGTTGAATGACGATACCGATCACAGCTCGAGCACAGCTTGTACATTCTTTTCTCGATATATGTCCCAAATATCTAGTCCATAAAAGGCATACAACTGTCCCCCCTGCCGTGGGTTGTACCCCGTCGAGGGCCCCAATTCTCGAATGGTATCGGTCGCCTTTTCTAGCCGATATATGTCCCTGGGTAGTGTTGTGGATATATATCAGGAAAATACAGTGTTTCTTTGTGTGCATGGGTCTGCATTATGGGTCATTATTTTGCTATACAACTGATATTCCAATTTGCGGATTCCATTGAAAAAGAACCCAGCGATTCTTTATTTACATACACATTCTCCCGCGGCGAAGTTTTTTTTCGGATGTTTATAGGTCGTGCGAAGGACAACTTTGTTTTCTCGAACGGAATCGTGCATCATTTCCTTTCTTTTTTTCTTTTGAACGGCGATACCGATCACAGCTCGGGATCCCTTCGAGAATGCGTTTGACCTATCGCGTTCACGCTCTCGTTGTTAATTCTTTGCTGGTGTGTTCGCGCGCGCGCGCGCATGCGCCTACATTATGGGTGATCGGCGTGCAACTGACATACCAATTTGCGGATTCTATTCGAAAAGAATCCGGCGATTCTTTATTTGTACACGCATTCTCCCCCGGAGAAGTGCATTCCCGTATAAATCTTTGGCTGTATTTCTTCCAATTTGCCAAAGTGCATTCCGATGTCATGGGAGAAGATATAACAGCTCGCGTAACACATAACTTTTTTTCGTTCGTCGCGCCCGCCCGCCCGATTTTGTCGCGGCGGTTTTTGCGATCGTTATAACGCGAGATAACGTTTTTTGCCCCATCCGGCAGAATTAATGGATGCCCCCCTCGCCTTTGTTCCACGCCGAAAAATCGCCAACGAAGCTCGTCGGCGCGCGATCGCTTTATCGAGACGTCCCGTCTCCTCTAATTTACCAGATTCCCCGGCGGATCGCGTGCGGTACGATCTCGATCAATGCCGTGGACTCGAGGATCTTCTGCCTATTGTTCCAAGCCGGTGGGAACGTTACGGTCGTCGCTTTTATTCCGTTGTTTTCACGTGGAATTATGTTGCACGGTAAATTATAATGAATAGCCTTTATTTCTGACGTCTGTGTATTTTTGAGGCAAGTGTATGCTCAGTATTTTAAATAAGCTTAAAATTTTATCTTATCTTGGCTTTATCATTTTTCTTTTATAAATGGAGCATGGCAGAAGCGAGAAAACAAAAATACAGTGATTTCTCTGTATATGTCGCCAAGGCCTCGGTGATAAACGTCGCGCAACTATCCCCACTACCGCCGGGCATACCCCATGAGGGGCCGGGAAGCTCGAGAGGCCTCGGACGCCGAGCAGTGTAAACATAACATGGCTCGGTTATGTCTCCTGGACGATACATGACGCCGGCAAGATCAGTGTTGTTGACATATATCGAGCATTCAATTAGCTTCCAAATTTGACAATACTTGTTTAATTTTATGGTGGTTTTACACGTTAAGTAAAGAAATACTTTAATTTATATGTAGATAAATATTATAATTTACAATTATTAAGATTGTAAGGATACATCCATAAGGAGTTATTCAATGTTCATCAATTATGTATGTTATTAAAAAAAAATTTGGGCAGCACATACTTGTTATTTTTGTAATGTAAAATGGTCGCTTTTAGTGCTCCGTAAACCTAGTGTTAAGTGCCCGGATGCTGGGAGGTTTATTAGCTCACTCGAAAGATTTTTTTTTTACCATTTTTGCCATTCCTCTTTTCCTCTAATTAATCCTACACCTTTATCAACTCCGCCTTCGAAATTATTAGAAGCTGCTTCGGGGATCGATGAGTCCATAAAATTTTAATACCGACGAATTCCCGAAAACAGCAAATTCAAGAAAAAAAAGTGAAAAATATTTCCGAGATTGGCAAGAGAGGGTAGCTTTGTCCGCGAGCATTCGAAAATTCCGACCGCAACGATACAAATATGATTTAATCGTCGGCTAAGAGGTTTAGGCCCATTCGAAACTACCGAAAAATTCTCGCGCGGAAAGAAATGGCGCCTCTTACCCTAAGCTATCGGACGCCGGGCATCGTCAGGGGCTTGATTTAAACGAACGTAGACACACATATATACATCCTATTATTTTTTTCACATTTCGTACGATTTTTATTCGAATCGGCTACCGGATTCCACGATGGAACGTGATTCCACGATTCTCTTTTTCTCTTCGCTCGGCGACTCGAAGTTCGAGGCTAAAACGCCTAGCGGCCAAAATTTTCGGCTACCTGCTGGGAATCCTTCTAATGGATTCGATGATGTTCCTACCGCTGTCCTTGTTCAGCATCCGTGACGTGTTCTCTACGCCGAACTCGCGCTGTGTCGACCAGTGTCGCCTGATTCCCCCTCCCCTCCCAGATCAAGTGCTCCCACTCTAATTTCACCTTCTACCGCGCTATTCCCCCACTCTAAGTTCCCCTTACACTACTCTTATTCCCCCACTTTAAGTTCCCCTTACACTACTCTTATTCCCCCACTTTAAGTTCCCCTTCTACCGCGCTATTCCCCCACTATAAGTTCCCCTTCTACCGCGCTATTCCCCCACTCTAAGTTCCCCTTAAACTGCCCTTATTCCGTTGCTCTAAGTTCCCCTTTTCCCGTTCTATTCCCCCTATAATCTAATTTTCTCTCACTTTCCCTTCCACCTCGCTATTTTCCACACTTCCGCCCCACGGCTTGGTCACGTGACGCGATTCGTGTCTGCCGCGCATGTGTCACAATGTCCTGGTGCCGACGGAGAGAGGGCAACTGTATTCCCCTCGATTCCTTCTCCCTCCCCTCATCTGGCGACACCGGTGTCGTCGATTGCAAAGCAATTCACAAAAGGATTGTACGTCCGATTCTCGTTGGGCCAACAATTTGCTAAATATAGGGACTTTCTCGTTCGACCTTGAACGACCTTGAGCAACCTTCGTAATCTAGGTCATTGAATTCATCTCGGAACCCCCATCGATCTTTTCCGACCACCTTATACGTTGTACCGTTTATCTGTAGTCCACAAAGAGGAACACCACCGCCCAGACCAGTTTTAGAAAACTAATTTATAACGCTTCCCGTAGATTCTACTTTGAGGACACGCACAACAGAGGGAACTATAATGGACGAAATTGATCGCTACAATCAGCTTTTGTTGGCTGAAAATTCTGTTCGGTTGACACGGAAAAAGTGCACAGCGTCGGGAGTGATAAAACATGCTACGCGTACACTCCCGTCCATAAGTCCCCGGACTTGTTCAAAACTCCAATCCGAACGATATTTTGTCAAAAGAATACCAGTATTATCAGACAAAAATGGCACTCATGAATATTTTCTAATAAACAGAACATGCGAATCAAATTCTGTGTCAAATATCTGACCAACATACGTCAATTAATGTCGACTAATTTTTAAAATTTTAGTTGGACAATTATTTTCGAATTTGTCCCCTAGAGCTGTCCCTAAGCTCATGACTCATTCCAACTAAATCATCCCACGATTCTCAATCTTTTTTTTTCCCCCACCATTTATCCAAACTGCGTACGTATATTTTTAATTTTACATTCAAATATTCAAGCTTGTATTCGCGTTCGAATTACCAATTTGGAAATAAGTAAGTGTCCCAGGTGATTTATGGACGGGAGTGTATACCGTTGAAATTCTTAGCGACTCATCGATATACCGGGTGATTCAATACGAAATACGTAATCCCGCCCGCTCTTCGAAAGAAGATACGTAAAAAATCCAAAAATACGTGGAAAGTCCGCCCAGAGATATCGCTCGCGGACTCATCATCCTCTTAATCACGGGACCATTGCCTACCGCAATATTTGAACCTTGGACAGTGACGATTCGATCATGCCGTCCTCGGCCGAGCGAGAACGTCATTGACTCCGCTCGATCCGTCGGCCATCGCAGGAAGAGCCGGGGGATCCTCGTGATTTCATTCACGGCTCCTCCGAGACGGTGATTAACATTACCGAGCAGAATTTAGTCCGGCGATTAGTAACATCGGGAATTTCTGGATTTGTTGCACAAGTGCCCGCTGACAAAGCTGATGACGCAGCTGCGTGGGATCTCGACGATTTTCCGCCGAACCTGTACAAACCGAGAAACGTGAGCGTTCTTGGACGTTTCCACAGTTCAGATTCGTTCCGAATCGATCCTATTTCGTCGGAGTGCGTCGAACGGTATAATTAATCATGTTCCCGCAGAACCGGTGGCCGTTATTACGCAAACCGTCTCGAATCTATTATTATTGTCAACTTTGCACGACTACTGGACCGAATAATGATGTCATAGAAACGTGTAGCATTAAGGCGGCCGAGCGGGAATAATATTCACGGAACTGGGCAAAAATTTTTAATACTAATCTGGCACGCGCGCCACCGGTCGCTGCTCTGGTGGGAAAAGCGGGAAACGGGGAAATGCAAATTTTAGCCTAACGTAACCGTACGCAGGCGGTTTCCCAATTACGTTGACCATGAAAATGTCGGTTAATCCGCGTCGAACGCGCGAGCAGGAGAGGTCGTTCGAGAGGCCTTACCTCTTCCGATCGCTCGAATCGGTTGCCTGTTAAAACGGCAAGATTTCATCGGGCCTTGTAACACCGATTGCGTTAAACGTTGCACGAGTGACGTACGAAATTCCGCTCCAGGACGTCGGACGCTTGACGTCACAAGGACACGGGCGGGGAAAAATCGGCGAAAATCGGCGCGAATAGAATCGTTTCTGGAAAAAATCACGTTTCCGCGGACGTCGCAATCGGAGCTTGCAACACGTCGCCGCGCTTGAGTTACGAGACAAAAGCGAGCGTTTTTAAGCATTTGAAAACTTTCGATTCGTTGATACCGACGGTTGCGTACACGTGTTGTGGTAACAGGTACTGATCCAAGGACGCTTCTTCCGATTTCATAGCTTGTTACCGGGACGGATCAGATCTAAAAATAGGTTTGCCCAACGATCTATAAAATTGAGACGTCCGTTCCGCTAACGACGGCTAAATGCGTTCTAGGACGTAGGGTATGCATCCCAACCCAGGCTAATTTTTCCAGTGGTACGGTATTATGTTGATCTCAGTCCTCGGTTACTATTAGCAGGCATACATTTAATAATAGTTATTGTAGAATATATTTTCCATCGTTTTAGGAGAGTACATGCGTGTGAATGCAATGATAAAGAGAGACAGTCAACCGAAGTCAACTTGTAGTGTCACTCGGTGTGACCCTATCGGACAAAACATTCCGGCAGACCTACTATTTTGTTGTGACCGCGCCGAACGCAGAGAAGGACAGCGCGTGTAAACACGGGCCGAGGCAGCCCCAGCTTCCCCGCCCCCTCGGGGGGTATGCCCCCCCAGTGTGGGGAGGTAGCGCCTAAGTTCGCGCACCTCCGTTCGGCTTACTTAGATCAACACTGTACTGTACTGTGTTTCATCATCGGGTCGGCACTTCCCACACGTTCGATACCGATTTCCGGCTTCGAATCCGCATAGCAATGGCGATCGACGATCAAGTACGCGCGAACGTTTAACCCGCGGACAACGGATGGAATAAAACGCAATGACGCATGTGCGGGATAGGATTCCGTAAGGTCGACGCCGGCCGTGGGTTGTCCGTACCCATTAAAACGAGCTGAACGCCTTGCCGTTGCAAGTTACGCGGCGTTCGCGCAATTAACTGACCGAACGGACGAAGACAGGGAAGCGGGCACCATGAAGCATTCGATCGGATAACCGTGAGAAGCTGCGCGGAAATCCACCGGTGGTCGGTGAGCTTCGCGAGTACCGTTCCTCATGGCAGGATCATATTTGCGCAGCGTCGACGATTTCGAGCAGCAATGAATCATTGAATTAAATTTTGTCTTATACAAATGGCTAGATTGTGTTTACATCTTTCCTCCTATTGGAGGATTGAAATTTTCAATCCCCCTCTTATAGAAATCCAGGGTTCGTCAAGCGCAATATGACCCGAGGTGCCTCCTTACATCTTCTACAGAAGTGATTGTTTTATTTTTTAAATAATGCTCCAGAGATCTGGAAAAATGATAGAGAGAGCAATATCCTAGTACGGGGGGTGCGGTAAAACTTCCCATTACAATTCTTTGATTTTTTCCCGAATGAGTTTCACTGATCTTTACAATTTCAGTAATGGTAAAATAAAAAAATCTTGGAACCGGCGGTGGTAGGTTTAGCATGGAATCGTGCTTCGTGGGGTTCGTGCGGACTGCATTTTCACGATTTCTGCTTCATTCGGACCAGCCTGGCAGTAAGACGCAGCGCGAGCGGATTTCGTTTGCTTTGTCGCGACCATTATGTTTTGATTTTATTGTGTGTCCCTTGCGTAGAATTAATTGGCCGGGCGTACGTTGTATCTGGGGGAAGGATTGCCGGGTTGGTCCGCCGCTGTGATCAGTTTTCGTCGTTCGCGAGCGAGCGAGCGAGCACGTAAGACGGTAGCGCGGTTGGACCGGAGATTGACATTAAGATTGGGTGGCTGATATTTATAACGAAACAAACCGGCCCCCGGCCTGTGTCCCATGGACGCGCGGCCACGTATTATGGGCATCGTTTCGGGTAAATTATGATCGGATCGTTATCGTGCCATCGAAATTTGATATTTTGTCGAACGCAGAACGGCCGGGCGTATTTTCAAAGAACCGGCGCGATAGGATCTAACGACAACGCGGTTCGACGGCCCTCTGTATCGCGCGGCCATCGACGCAACAGGATCAACACTTTGTTACACGGTAATGTGCGCGGTTTTAATGAACATACGCCGGCCATATATTACCATTGAAAATTCGCCGGATTACGGGCGCAATGCTTCTTGTATCGCATCGACCGTGTCTCATTAATAATTCCTCTCTTTCTCTCTCTCCCGAACCTGCACAAATAATGACCCCGCCATCCTTCTGCTTTGATCGAATGATTTACAAGGTAAGCGAACAGGATTTCACGGTTCGCCGTGGAACAGTTCGTCGTCGCGTCGACGTTTTTCTCAAATAAATAACGAACCGCGACCGATCGCGGAATAAATAACCCGACGACGCGTTCAACAATCTGATATGTTTAAACGCAACGCAGTTTTATCACCGACCCGAAAGAAAAGAGGAACGGACGGGCGCGCGCAGTCCGAAAAACACATATATTTCATTCGCAACGTTTATTTACGATTTCATCGTAATTGTCAGGATCATTTGTATCGACGCCAATTATTTATGGGCATAAATTATAACGTCCGCTTATAATGCGACAAGATGCATCATCCGCGGTCTCGTCCGGCTAAACTTTTACAACTTTTCAATACGGATACGCGCGGAATACTTTGCCCGATCGTTCAGAATCCGCATCCGTCACGCCAACGACGTACAATGAAGCGTTAATTGCCCGATTCCGAGGCGATTGAGAAATGGCCGAGGAAAGTGCGCACGCACGCACACACGTGGGACGCCGGCCGATAAGGGGGCCATTTCTTTGCCCCGGGCGCTCGCATGATCGACGGGACACGATGTTCCAGCGTGCGATCGATAAACGTCGACACATCCGCCAAGATAATAAATGCGGCCGGCGGAGAATTCCGGCAGCCTGATTAATTATGTGCGGGCCGAATCGTCAGCGAGCTTGTTTGTCGACAGGCGTCGATCAGCGGTCATGAATATTCACGTTCCCGCGGCTGGTTCCGACGACCCGTTTCAAAAACGATATCGATAATGCACCGGCGACGATGCTCCGTAGGATGTCGTGCGACGTCCAGGCGCGAACGACGTTGTTCGTGCCGCGGATAATCGTGTCCGCGATCTCGGGCAAACGACGTGCTCGAAACGATTTTTCCGAGGGAGCGCCATCGTGTGGGGCGTGTCGTGAATTCATTAAATAGGAGGCGGCTAAAGAAGGTAACTACTTTCGCGATCGATTTTGTTTCGATCCGGAACGTGCGTGCACATTTGCCGTAATGCCCGCCGCATCCGAGAAGGCGCGGAACGCAGAGAGGAATATCTTTTTGGACGGACGTCGCTGCGAACGGAGGGACCCGAAAACAAAATTCCTGGGATTTTTCGCGGAGATAGGGCGTCGCCGTTTGTCGCGCGCGAAAAATTAACATGTCGTTCCGCGGGGCGAACGATACGATCTAGAGGGAAACCGACGATCCAGTTTCTTGACGCCCGGTGTCTCGTATAATTCGAATCGTCCTTTACAGGCGGGAAGAGGCACTCGGAGATTTGCATTTTTCGCAAGGTCAACCGGTGCTTACACCACCAAGACCGTCGCGCTCCGCACGCACGAATTCCCCACTGTCAACCCGTTCCCGGCCCCCTATTCGGACAGCCCCCTTCCGCCCCCCGCTGCAGGTCGAATTTCTGATATACAGAGCCAGGAATGATTTTTCAAAGTCATGCCCGACGGAACAAGCGGACGCGAAGCGCGCCGCGCACCCGGTGCGCGATTTGCATAATGCGCTCGAGCATGGTCCACTTTTCTGCTCGGGTCCCCTTTTTTCTTGACCGCTTTTCGGAATTCCGTGTCCCGTGTCCCGTGACAGGGTAGTTCGCCGCGATATGACACGGTTGTTTGCCGACCGTCGGCCTGCCAAACCATAATCTCCTCCTCATCGTTCCGTTGCCGGGATTCCAGCTACTTTTAATCGCTGGCAGAGAACGATTTATTGGTGGGACTCGGGAAAGTTTGCGGCAATGTAAATGAAAACCCACGGATTCGGCCGGGATCCTTTGCCATTCTACACGGAAATAATACACTGCGAAGCTGCGGATAATGGCTGGTATTTAACGAGTCTCGTTAGACGATAGTTGCGTCGAAAAGCGAACTCGTAAACGTCCCGCTAAATAAACCCGCCGTTTACGGGAAAGGGGACATTCCTTATTTAAATCGGACAAGCGCGTTCGGATATTCATAAACTTCATCTCTTCCGATGTCCAACACACATTCCTCCGTTAACGATCAATTATGCGAGCGCAAAAAACGACGAGACGGTAATTTTTCACGCGCGACACGTCGTGTGCATCCACTCGAGACTTGTTAACTTGTCGGACCAACGTGTACAGGATGGTTCATTTAGCGCAGCTCGGGCTGGTATCCGGATAATGATCTAGAAACCTGAAAAAACGCAATTTTATTTATAACTTTTGCACCTCAGAGTGAATTCCTTGCAATGAAACTTGGATTTTCAGCATTTTCTCGCCAAAATCTACAGGACCACATAAAAAAAGGTTAAAAATTTCTGGTTTCCCCAAGTGCAGTTTGACTCTCACCTACATGCTTGTAGTAGTGTCTATGCGCTCAGCGGAAATTCATTTGCATCGATTACTTATTCCTCGTTCGATACCTGGAACAGATTCGCGGCACTCTTAAAATAATTTCGATGCAAATGTTCGATCTCGAAACAAATAACCAATCGATACGCGGTTTTACTGCGACAGCGGCCTATCGGTTCATTGAAGTAGTCATCACGAAGAATCAACTTTTTCTGGATATCGCGCAGGTCGATGTTCGTCTCGTTTGTGGGCGTATCGCGTAAATAGTCGTCCGAACTATGCGACACCGTGTTTCGGGAATTCGATTGAGCATCGGGCTGATGATTCCGCTTTATCAACTCGTTTCTTAACGCAGAAACTACCAAACCAGTCAAAACAACTGGTTCCAGATATTTTGTTTCGCCCGTAGCATACAATGTTCCCGTACAATGTGCCCCTATAATGTGACCGTACAATGTGACCGTACAATGTGACCGTACAATGTGACCTTAAAATTTTCTCGTACAATGTTCCCGTACAATGTTTCTGTACAATGTGTCCGTACAATGTGCCCGTACAATGTGCCCCTACAATGTGCCCGTACAATGTTCCCGTACAATGTTCCGGTAGCTGTGCCGGTACAATGTTTCCTTAGCTGTGCCCATACAATGTTCCTGTAGCTGTGCCCGTAGCTGTGCCCATACAATGATCCTGTAGATGTGCCCGTAGTTGTGCCTGAACAATGTTCCCCTAGCTGTGCCCGTAGCTGTGCCGGAACAATGTTCCCGTAGCTGTGCCCATACAATGTTCCTGTAGCTGTGCCCGTAGTTGTGCCTGAACAATGTTCCCGTAGCTGTGCCCGTAGCTGTGCCCGTAGCTGTGCCGGAACAATGTTCCCGTAGCTGTGCCCATACAATGTTCCTGTAGCTGTGCCCGTAGTTGTGCCTGAACAATGTTCCCGTAGCTGTGCCCGTAGCTGTGCCGGAACAATGTTCCCGTAGCTGTGCCCATACAATGTTCCTGTAGCTGTTCCCGTAGCTGTGCCGGAACAATGTTCCCGTAGCTGTGCCCATACAATGTTCCTGTAGCTGTGCCGGAACAATGTTCCCGTAGCTGTGCCCATACAATGTTCCTGTAGCTGTGCCCATACAATGTTCCTGTAGCTGTGCCCGTAGCTGTGCCCATATAATGTTCCTGTAGCTGTTCCCGTAGCTGTGCCCATACAATGTTCCTGTAGCTGTGCCCGTACTATGTTCCCGTAGCTGTGCCTCTAGCTATGTCCGTACCATGTGCCCACAGCTACGGGCATCGATGGGCGACCTTGCCGGCTAATAGGCACGCTGTGCAGCTCTGGTCTAAATGTCATAGCTTCTCGAACTGTCAAATTTGTTTCGCGTGTTCGCGATAATATATTGATCGGTAGCGGGGATAGACATTTACGTAGCGTTCTGAAATGTGTAGTAAAAAGCCTTCGAATTTGCATGAGAAGCTGGTAAACGTGTCACAGCCTACGCGAGACATAAAATCTCCACGATTTATGGAATTAAATCGGTCCGCGCTTCGAAATGGAGTATTATAACAGAAATTTCATTGCGCAGGGCCGAGGTAATGATCGTCCGGGAGAGTTCAGTCATGAGTTTACGAAAAGCGAGCGGAGCTCATGAATATTCAGCGACGCGAGTGATATCAGATCGCGCTCGCGTTTCAGATGCAAAGGGTAGTCGGCAAAGATGTCCCCTTAGGTACGTGAATGGTGGAAATGGGCGGAGCCGGTATTGTCCGATGGATATTAGATGGTATTAGAGGGCAGTGCCGTTCTGACAGAGTTCGCGTCGCCCATTATGAGAATCGTAGGGGTAGGAACTGTCACGGAATGTCCCGCTGCCGGCAGGAAATATCGTTAAACGTCATTGTAAAGTGTCTCTCGAGTGGAGCGGCTTTTCCTTAAGGTCGATGTCGTCTCGATCGTGGCTGCTAGCTCGCGGCGAGATAAAAATCGCGCAACAAAAACGATGATTCACAATAATTGATCCATTAGCAGGAAAGAGATAAAGAGACTCCCTGAATCATCAAATTATACCCAACTTCGAGTTATAAACCTTGAATCAAGGCGGTCCGCTCGTTTCATTTCGTTCGCTATAAAACGGATGTGTCATCGATGATCGCTTCATTCACGCCCCACCCCGATCATCCGCGATCATCATCGAGTTCATTCGCGCATCTTTGAAATTCGTAATTAAATTTTTGCGACGCGTGAAACTACACGTTCAAACGAAATTGTCACGCGCCGTCGTACGATGATTGAATTATTTATTTATTCTCCGCGAGGAGCATCCAAAATTCCACGCATTCTTCTCACGAAAGCGATACTCGGCGTTTCGCCGTAAAGCACGTTTCGTCTTCCCATAAAGTCTCGAAAGAGATTTGCAAAAAGAACAGTTTACAATCTACCGGTACTCTTTTACTTTTCAGCCGTAACGAGCCGTAAGAATGAGATCTCTTTCGGCTACCAAGGAACCGCTAATTTCCGTGGCTTCTTACGCGTTTAAATCATTAAGGGGGCTGATTTATGCACACACCGGCGCATCGGCCGAACAAAGGTACATGCTTACACGCCTCGAAGCCCGACCGCATTGAATTGCAGGTGCAATTTGATCGCAATCTGAATATACTGGCGCGAACAATAATTGGCTTTCGATTATGATATACGGGACAAAATAATTCGAGCGAAATTGAACCGGTTGGCCAGCCCGCTCCAATGCCATGATTCATCCTTGATTCGAAAGCTAACCACACAATAATCGACGCTCCGGTTAGTACCATCATCGCCGCGGAGTGAACTCTCGCAAATAACGTCCCCTCGGCGAAATTTTTCGTATTTTCGCGATCGTTCGAATTTTTGCTACAGAGCGAACGATCTCGATAAAGAAACGAGGAACTCGAGCAGCGTAGAATTTTATTTTTCCTCGCCGGTTTTCGACTCGGAGAAAAAGAGAGAAAGGTCGCCGATAGACCGAACGTTTGCGAACGATTGCGAAACTGCGAGAAAGCGCGAAAAGACTCGACTTTTCGACGCGGTTAAAGCGTAAACGACGACGCCTGCCCGAAGGATACTCGGGTAAACGATGTTCGGATAGTCGAGTCTCTACCGCGCGTGTTAAAATCTGGTGAGATATTTTTGGCCGGAGGTGTCCCTACTTTATCAAGCCCTGTAATTGCCTGGGCAGAAGGTTAAACCTTCGACTGGTTTCCGTCGACGAAAAGAAACGGTCGAAAGGGAGTGGAGTCGTAAAAAATTTCGATCAGCCGGTGTCCTTTTTCTCTTCCCCTAACGACACCCACTCCAAAAATGGGTCCCTAACCGCATACCACGACCGCTTAACTTTTTAGTACGACGACGCATTGACATTTACTGCCTGGGCGTCGCGTTCCAGCCGAAAGAAATGCACATTCGAGTGCGCAACGATAATACAGGCGAAACGCGCGCGCCTCCGCCATAATTGCCCTTTCATTATACGTCGCTTTAATCTGTTTTATGTGACGTTTCAATTTCGTATATCATGCGCGGGTCCGAGAACGGTCGCGCCACTGCCGCGATGAATACTCGCCGAGAGCCCGAATGCCTCCGCTAATCGAGATTTGTGAATTAACCCAAAAAATGACTCGATTCATTGTCCACGGTCACGACAACTCCGGCATCTCAGCCCATCGGCCCAGTTACTGCGCGGAGGGCGCAAATCTGCAACGCGACAATCCCTTATTACAGTAACTGCAATATCCTATTGTTCTTCTTTCTCTCTCCTAATTTTTTAACATTATTTAGGAAGTTACTGTTCCAAAAAATACTGAGAGAAACACTGTCCGTGCTTCTCTAAGTTTATTTGACTATTAATCTATTTTCAACAAACGGCTTGGTAAACCTCACGCTCTTATTGCACCTCTACCCCCAATTAAATAATGTTCTGATAACAAATTAGGATCCACACAATTGATTTCCCGTGCGCCTAAATATAGACTACATCTACGTTAGCACGAATGCAAATGTGCGAACATGCATCAGGGGTTAGTACACGACCGACAATCGGTATAGTAGGGCTCTAGAGCCAGCTTACCATTTCTATAACATGTCCTACCTTATCGGTTGAGTATCTTGTATACTCCTAAGCATGCATAAAAGTTACTTTGATATGCTTCAAGGCCTGCTTTAAAAGTTACTCTGTGTATCGAATTAGCCATTTTGACTAAAAAGTTATTAAGATTCAAAGCCACGTGGTGGAAGCCATCGTTCCAGTGCAGCAGAGTGTCGTTACCTGCTTACGGTACAGAAACTGAACAGATTTCAGACTAACCGACCGAGTCCCGTACGATAACGATTTATAAGTATAAACTTAATATGCAATGCACTTTCACGATACGATTTTTTGATCAACGCGCAATTACCAAAATCAAAAGTAGAGCTATCCCCTCGTTGACTTTTTCTAATCGAATGCGACTACATTACCGACCTCTGGATCTCGTCTCTGCGGTCCGAACCACTAATTTAGTATAATGTATGCTGCATTGTAATGTATGCTTACGACAGAGATTGTGAATGCCTAAGCCGCGGACAATTATGTATACACCTCATAGAGGCACTATGTCTTACAAAGAAATATTAGATCGAGTTGAAAAGACAATAGAATCCTAGCATCAGCAAGAACAATATTGAGTAGAAAAATGTTTAAATTATGAAACAGAACCAAAGGAAAAATTGGCAAGGTTGAAAAGAAAAATTGCGAAATCGTATCGAAGAATTGTTTTATTTTCACACTCATTGGCTCGATGTGATCGTCGATTTTTAATATTTTATGGAGCAATTGCTGTCATCTCTGCGAAAGAAAATATTATAAATAGAGAATCAACCACCCATTCACTTATTATTTCTTTATCGTCGCACCAGATAGAAAATTACAAAAATGAAAAATAAAAAAGTTTTGCTACTACCCGCGGTAGTGTGGGTGGTTCAGGGACCTTTCGACGTTAAACTTGCAGGGACTTATATAAAGAATTACTGTACCTTCTTACAGCGTTTCTATTTATTTAAATTGAAAACATTCAGCCAGTATGGACGTGTTCCGTATTAATTGCGTGCGATCGTTGATACAATTATTTATTGGTTCTGGGAAACCAATCTACCGAGAGACTTTCGAACAGGAGTACGCTATTTGTCTTCATTTGTTAGGTATTCCGATCTTAATGAACGCCGGTGGTACATACGAGTTAAAAGTCTCGCGTGCGAACGTTCGAACGGCAGAGCGAGCTGTTGCAATAAAGTATCATTCGTATCTTTTTGCTGCGAAGAAATCCGATTCCTGGAACAATCGGTCGAACACTTCTCTGTCCGGTGAATTCGCTTTCTTTTGGGTCGATGAGGCGAATCGCGGGTCACCCTGTATACATGTAACGGGGAAGTCTGACGGACGAATCGGAACGCTAGAAATGTGTGACGCGTGGTCGCAAGCCGGTCGAACAATGTCAGTCCTGCCGACTGGAAGTACGAGCGAAGGATGTTTACAGGCGACTACAACGAAAGTGAACGCACGCGTTACAGTAGCAGGGAACGTTGACGCTAATATCCGATCATGCACCACGTAACGGGGGTTGCGCAAGCGAAACAAGCCCGTGTCCCTTCGACGGACGAACACACCGAGCTCTTCCGAATGCATCGTAACGAAAACATCGCTCTCCTCGATCCGCCCGTTTATCATTCCGTGAACACAAATTCCGGAGCACCGTCCTTTCTTACTTTCACTGCAACTGCGCCCGGGTACCTTCGCGACAAACGCATTTCAATCACGTCCGCTTCGGAAATCGTTCCTCGACTTTACAACGTAAATCCGACGAGTCGAGTATATGTATATCTCGTTGACATTGAGATGACCTTCGTCGAGTATACGTCCCAATAGTTATCAATTATCCTTCCGACCGAGACCTGATATTCCCAGAAGCAGCCGTTCAAACACCTAATTCGTTAAGTTTGTGGTTAACGAATGCTAACAATATTTTTGAATCGAGGCACTCGATATCCGCGAAGAAACGGGAAATGATCTGTTGCGCAACACGAAAGTATAGTTTCAAAAGATGTGTCTAAACGCGAGAGCCGTTTCCACAAGAAATTGATTCTCACGAATCGGCCGCTCGAGTTGCAAGATTGCCAGGGGAGCGTATATTTCACTATGCTGAACGCTATAACGCCCTTAATACCCGCGATAAATGTCAAGAAGTTCTCTTGTATTATCAAGTTTCCCGTTTCACTGCCCATTTGTGTAATTATAATTATAAAAATTGATCTCCCTCACCCCCACCACAAAAAAGGGTCTGGGTTTGTGACCCCAAGGGCACATTTCGCCACCATTTTATCGAACGAAAGGGCCCAACTTTCCTTTGACATTGACACGTTATTCGCTAAAATCGTCACGGGGTTTTACCAATAACTGCGTTTAATTATTTGCAGCCAGGTAAAACGACAGTTGGTTGTTCGTTACGCTCGAGCGGGCGCGGCGCGTGCGCGCAACGAGAAACGCACCGAAAAGTCGAAAACGGAAAACCGGAGACAGGTCATGCTCCGCGGCGAATGAAAATTGGTGCGGTAGAAATGCTCAAAGTTGCGGTTCGGTGCGGTGAACTCGCGCAGTTAGATCGTCAGGAGGTTGAGGCGGTGGTCGGGCCGATGGTCGGGCCCATGGGCGGGCCCCGCCGCCGCCGCCGCTCCCGCAGGGGACCTATATAAGTTGACTCGCGGCCGGTGTAACGCGATCCTATAATACAATCGCGTCTGCCTCATCAGCCACCAGACATGCGACTTCCCGTGAGTACTCCTCGACTTTTTTTTCTCATTTTTGCACCCTCGAACCAAATTCGTTTTCGGGACGACCCGCGGGCCGTTGCACCATTTCCGTAAACTCGCGGCGTCCACGCGTTTCCAAAGACCAGTTGCGGCCCCTGAACCCCAGAGCAATATTTACTGAAAATTTGGATTGTCAACCAACTGGGTTGTAACAATCGAATACCTTGTCGAATATAGAGTGACTAGATCTTTTCCGAGATATTATTGGAAGCACCGAAATTTACAAGTTTGACGACGAACCGCGCGACTCGTGGCGTGCTTTGTTTACCGCGTGACTCTATTTTCAAACAAAGTGAAAACCCAACGTTTTAGAATTAAGATCAGTGCCGGACAAACAGGCTGGGTCGCTCAGCGACACGGTTGAACGGAAGTGGCATTTGAGTTTTCTCGAACCGTCCATGCAAGCTTACGCCAGTGGCGCGCACGCGGTGAGTCGTAACATAAATAAACATAATCGACCGGGACACAGAAATCGGGACATTTCGGGTGTAAACGAACCGGCTGTCTTTGTCCCCTAAAATCTCTCCTCTGCTTCGCGTCGACTCGATCCCGCCGCCGCGCCGCGAAGGTGGAAATGTCAAACGCGCAATCATGGCTGCGAATTTTTGCATTACGTGCAACGGACGAGGTTATTGGAAAGTGATTCGAGTGCCAACCGTTTTATGCAAACTTCTGTCGCCAGGTGCTGTCTCTCTTGTTTTGCGCTGGCCTTGCGCTCGCTCAGCACAATCAGTACCAAGTGACCACACCGGTGCCCATTTTGAAGCAAATCAACAAGTGAGTACCGTTCATTATCGCACCGTGCGATCATGCTTCCTTCTTCGTCCGAGGATTTCACGCGGCTGTAGCGTTCCGATTGCTGAGAAAATTGTGAAAATTAGTTAGCTGCGTGGACGCGCCGCCAGGTGGCGTAATCCATGCAAATTGGCCGTTGAGCAATCGGCGACTGCGAAAACCGCGTTCAACCCTCGAGTGGGCGTGTCGTCGATGGTTTCGCAAGGGGATTCGTTTGTCCGCAATATCAAGGTCAAACGCCGTACTCTGCTTTCGCGCGCTTTTGTAATTTCTCGGCAACCATTCGCCTGTGATGTAACGACGCCGGGGCGTTAGCATTCCTGTCCAGAAATGATTTCGAGGTGATCTCGTTCACCGCGTTCCAGCAGCGAGCTTTCGGCAGATTTCGAAACCTACCGCAACCAATGGCTGTTCATTCTTTGCATTCCCAGGCACAACGAAGATGGCAGCTACAGCTACGGCTACGAAGCAGCGGACGGTTCCTACAAGATCGAGTCGAAATACGCGACCGGAGAGGTCTACGGGAAGTACGGGTTCGTCGACGACACAGGAAGCATACGCGAGGTCGAGTACGGGGCGTCTAGACGCGGCTTCGAACCGGCCGGGGCTGGCATAAACGTTCCTCCGCCGACCTTGACCGGGAACAGCATCGCCAACCCCAACGAACCGGAAGACGACGGACAGTACAGGGAGGATCCTTCGGTTTATTACACCGATCCCCGATTCACCAACGGGGAACGCTACGCGCCTGTCCCCCGGCAACCGGTTCGGCAATCGATCCAACAACAAACGCCGCGTCCGCTTCCAGCACCGATTTACACTCCTCCCAGGTGGGTCTCGAACGTTCTACACTTGCGATTTATATTGTCACGGTGGACTCTCATGGGTGGAGTTTGAGTAATCTTATGACCCACTATCGATGTCCCGTTTCCGCTTGCTCTTGATTTTTATTTCGAAACGGGCGCCCATGGAAAAGAACAGCGTGTCCCGTGTCGGTATAGCGAGCCGCAAAATCTCGCGTCCCAGAGTAGAATATCCCCCCGAAGGAACTCTGCGAACGTCAAGTACACGAGTCTACGGTGAGCCGCGCAAATGTCAAGTGAATCCCATTCGAAAGGGAAGAACGTGACTTGCTCAACCTCGCCGGTTACTCTTTAACTCGCGGGAAATAATCGGGATCGGTTTGCCGGTGCTTCAGGTATCCTCCTCGAGTGCAGTACCAGCCCCAGCCTCAGCCTCAGCCTCAGCCTCAGCCTCAGCCTCAGCCTCAGCTCCAGCCACAGTTCCAGCCGAGGCCGCAGTACCAACCGGAATACCAACCGCAGTACCGATCTCAGTACCAACCGCAATATCAGGGCCAACAGCAGCGGTCTATCTATCCAGCTGCTCCGCTACAAAGTGGACTTCAAGGTCGCCCGGCACCCAATGCTGATCCCAATGCCGGCTTAGCCTCTTACACGGTTAATTACAGGCGATAAACATCTCTCTATTTCTCTTTCTCTCTCGCTCGCGGTCCATTTAACGTAACCACGTGTAAATAATGCGTTGTCGTTGCGCACCTTTTTTCTGTAAATTTTTTACCTAGGGCCAGTTAAAGCTAAGCATCTTTGTGCGACTCTTCGAATCTCATCGAAACTTGTTACCAAACTCTGTCGTTATCACCAAGGGATCTCTCTTTTGTAAGTACTATGCGTGCATCAGGAGATGGCAGTGATTTCGACAGGGGCGCAGGGGGGTTCTGGCGGGATTCGATCAATAGCAGAAGACGCGAAGTAGGGTTACGTGGTACCTCCAAGTTTCTCACTGCCATCTCCCGATGGAGGCGTAGAGTCAGTGTCGCCAGATCAAGACTTGCTCCACCACTCTAATTTCCCCTTCTATCGCGCTGTTCCCCCACTGTTCCGGCAGCTCGGTCACGTGACGCGCTCCGTCTTTGTCGTGCATCCTCCAATCCCGATAGAGAGAGGGTAACCTTTTTCCTTCGATTCGTGCTCCCTCCCCTCGTCTGGCGACACTGGCGCACAGTACTACGAGGACGATTTTGACTGGCCGCAAGTTGTTCATTCAGGAGCTGTTTGATACCTCAACTGACGCGAGTCGGAGAACGTTAATTTTGTTACAGCATCGAGCTCGCAAATGTTTAACCATTAGAAGGTGAACTTTCATGGATTTCGTGGCGGAACCAAGTCACCTCGCGACTCGCATGCTCGCTACGCACACATATAACGTAGTACACGCTCGTGACACTTATCTTGCACTTGTTGAGACTTAGTTCCTCCGTAAAGCTCTACCTCTCTTTCGCTCTTTTTACCTGTTTTTTCTACCTCTTAAGCTTCCATAACTCGCTTGCAGCTCTTCTAGCATTCCCTGACTTGATGCTCAAAACATGACGTCCGAATATTCTAGTTTATGTTTCGCATGCTGAAAGTTTTTTCAAAATCATCCAAGAAAGAACGTTCATAAGTGACTTCCCTGCAATTGACGCAGGCGATTTTGCATAAATGTCCGCGGTCCAGTTGTCATGCTCGGTAGCAGCGAGACAATTAAAAAAGAAAAAAAAAGAAAAGAGATTGTTCGATCGCGGAAGGGTTGGGACGCGCGTAAGTTCTTCCGCGTAGCGGTTGACGGGGCGAACAATATGCAAAGCAAGCGCGCGAGAAGCGGAATGCCGATCGCCGTTAATCATCGCGTCGCCGTGCAATTACGAATGCAGTCATGGGTGAACTTGACTCGATGGGTAAAAAATCGCGCGTCGTTGGAATAACTTCGAGCGGCCTTCGCGGGCCGTCGATCGAACGATGCGAGTAAACGACCCGTCCCGACGCCATCGATCCGCGCGACGCAGATCCCCCAGCCCGACCCGAGAAACGCCGAGACCAGTCTGCGTGATGTCGTTACGATTTTCCATCGCGACGAATCGATTAGAATTGTAAATACTTTCCGCGTCCGAATAGTTTCAGGATTGCACACACGGCCGACCAGGGTGTAGCGATCGACAGCTGGGTGATGCAATTAGTTGATCATTGTAAAATTCCGAGGTTGGAAGTGGTAGTGTTGACACGTACCGTCCCCGTTACTCGACGATTATTTAATATAGGCTGTAATAAAGTATCTCTGGAAAAGAATTCATCCGACCCATTATTTCCGGTTCAATGTCGAATATATCCATCGACAGCGTCCCTCAGCCACGCTTCTGCTCCTTCGTGGAACAATAACCGCCCCTCCCTGTCCTGTGCGCAGCATAACCGTAAGTTTTTCACCGTTCGATTCCCACGGAGAAAGGAAAAGTAGTCCAGAGTTTTTAACGCCGCTTTGCGTTCCGAAATGTACGGCCTTGTCCGCATAAACGAAAGCCTCGGACGATGCGGATGCCGTACATACACCATCATGTTACATACACACAGCTATGTACCGTGGAAGTTTTTGCAGCGGTTGCCGCCACACCCAGGAATTTCATCCGCGCTCTTCGACCATCGGATGCATTGTGCAATTATCTGGGCCACCTGTAGGTGAAACTTCCTCGCAGCGTTCCAGGACGTGCTTCTATCTTCGCGCCTTCCGATAGGCATCGGACGCAGGAAACCGTACGAACAGCCGATGCGTCATCCGGCGTCGAAATGTAAACACGCGCTCGCTGTCTCTTTTTAGGAGCGTCCGAGCGGACAGCTGCGCTCGCTGTCTGTTTTTTTTTTTCTAGGCTCGCGGACGTCCGATGCGGAGGTCGGGACCGCTCGGGGAGAGGAGACGGGGGAGGAGTAGCTTGTTTTGGTGGAGTCAGTTCAGAGCTAGAGGTCGAGCGAAAAAGTCGAGTGCTAGCGAAGAGAGGGAGAGAGAGTGAGAGATCTGCTTGCGTCGTGCTCGTTTGTATTTTCCCCGCCGTTTATTAAATTATGCTTTCCCACCCGACCACATTTACTGTCCCACAAAATTGACCCGGCGTCAGCAGAACTCCCGCAGTCGTGGACGAGCCATTTCGCGACGGTTTGACCGTCATTGTCGCCGGCAGAAAAATTGCTTACGGCCGCCTTCTATCGCGAAATTACTGTTTACGGCGGCCGTAATGCGCTTCTGTAATCGGCGCCGACCCGTAATCACGGGAAATGATCGTTCCGCGGGAGTTACGAAACCCTAAAGAGCACCGTTTGAACGTGAAATTCGCCTAACTTTCTTTTCCTTCCCGGTGTCCTTACCCGCCGAGTGCTCTTGAAGTTTCTCTATCTCGAGGATCTGAATGTCCGCTAATGCCGGCAGAGTTGAGGAAAACTTGGCACGATTGCCGGAGACGTTCGTCGATTCCAAACACCGACGGCTGTCTTTCCCTGTTTATTTTACTCGGACTCCACGTTCGAAACGGTCCGAGCCAGCTGGAATCAATTGTTCCAACATGGGGGGGGGGGGGGGGGGGGGGGGGATCAAAGCGCACAGAAAGAGAAAGTAATATGTCATAGTTGTGCAGATAGGGGAGCAACGGTCTCCGTAACCCGATGCAAAATGGAACGCTCGAGTCTTTTGCAAATCACAGTTTCCTGTACGCTAAAAGACAACCCGTCCCTCCTCTCCCCAAGGATGAAGACCCCGGTGACTTCCTAGGTTCGCGGTTTTACATAAGGTTGCGCGCGTAACTCGAAGAACAGAACCAACCGTGAAGTCACCGTGACAGAAAACCCCGGATAGATATATCCTATTCGAGATCGATCGGCGAGCACACAAAAGCCTTGTTCGAGACAATCGGTCGATGCGTGTAACGCAATCGGTTCGCGCGGCTCGAGTTTCTATATTTAAGTCGGCCTTGGGACACGTTGACTTTCTTTGTTCCCGGCGAAAATGCCGATCCCAATGAGCGGCTGACGTCAGAAACGGACAATCGACAATTATTCCGGATGCGGGGACGTTGGTACAACAGGAACCGTTCGCTGGCATCTTTCTCCAACCTCTTGTTCTAATCGCGAACTGTCCCATGTGGAATTGCACGTTACGCATACCTGATACGCGGGGACTGCCACGGACCACCGCCCATGCCCACCTTTCACAATACATGCTCGCGTATACGTGTCCTCGCTTCGGGCTTCGGGCTTCGGGCTTCGGGCTTCGGGCTCCTCGATCGGTTTGATCTGTTTCTCGATCGTTCCGCCGCCGGCTGGGACCGTGTCCTTATGCCCTTCACCGAACTCGCGCTCCCGTACGAAAACAAGCTGCGTTGTCGTCGGACTCTCTCGGTCGCACAATATTCCCAGAATGTTTGTTTTCCTTTTTTAATTTTCTCGCGGCGGCTTCGCAGCCTGCTCGAATTGCGGTAAATCACGAGATCGATACACGTAATTTTATGTAATATTCGAAACGCCTTTTTGCGGCCGCGCGTTATGCAACCCGAAAAGGAAAGTACGTTGATCTTGTCTCGTGCAACGGTTTCTTTAATTGGTTACGTTATTGTGGATTCTTGCAGGAGGTTTCGGTTACGTTTATCGCGACGCTGAATATGGAATGGTATTCGCCCTATATACCGGCGACGCCTGGCGCAACCGGAGCGTTCCTTTATCGCCGATCATGCTTGCGGGCCCAGGTTTTTCGGTTGGCCGGGCCTATTTTCGAAATGCCGGGACGCGGCAGGTCGTCACGGGCGGACGCGACTTTTCCGCGATTCCGCGTTCACTCCCTGGACATTCTGATGCAAGGCGTGGTGCGACAGTTTGCCGAGCCAGATAAAACTTGCTTTCCTTTGCGCGCGCAATACACGCGCGCCTCTGGGTGCTGCTCGACTTTCATCCACGATGGCTGCGTGACTATAACACTCGCAATTACGGCGGACGTCGATTACGTATCCGCCAAGACCGACCAAGAAACAAATTCGTTCCGATAACGCGGCGTCGCTCGTATCGCCTGCGGGATTTTCACCGAGCAGCCGCCGGGACAATGTTGCGTCGCGTCGGTTTCGCCTGTTCAACGGATTGATGCGTATCAAACTTTCGCACGTACTCCCCGTTTCTCCCCGTTTAATTACGCAAATGTTTTCGCGATCCGGCCGCGCATCAAGATGTCCGTGAAACCCCGGGACGTGAGAGACTAAAAAATTGAGACAAGTGTACCGTTTGTATTGTCATAAGAGGATCACCGGTGAATTATTCGCTGGTGATTGAGAACTCGCATGGCGCGGCCTCCCATAAATAACGGATAGCGATCGCCGGCTCGGATGACACCTTCATGGACGATGCTTTAGCCGGAGAAATCATCTGCGCGCGATCCGCGCGTGCGTTCGCAATGGGAATACCTTGTACGGTAAAGTCTTGATCTAGGCCGAACGGGGTACACGATTTTAGTCAGTTCCCTTGTCCCCTCCACTGGGGGGCATACCCCGCGGGGGGCCGGGAAGCTGGAGTGTCCTTGGTCCGTGTTTACAAGCGCTGTCCTGTCTCCCAAGAAAATAGTAGCCCTGCACGATCTATGTCGCAGCACGGACCCGAGCATTGGCCTTAGATCGAGACTTTACTGTACCGTGTTTCAGTTTCTTCGGCAATCGTCTAACAGGGGGTAGACCGGATAATCTAAAACACAAGACCGCAAGAGAGAGAACACGTACGAAAGATCGGTCTTTTCGGAGCAATGGAAATGGCGAACTCGTTAAACTCGATAGGAGCGTGCTATGCATGTAGAGCTGATATTGTGACGCGCGCAGAAAAAGTTGGCCAAGCCGAGGAAAGAATTTCTCAATCACGTGTGCAGTATAGTTTAATCAGGTCTTTGCAATAATACTCCCGATTTGGGCCAGTTCAGCGCGATCCCGCTGTTAGTTGCGAATTAGATGTAACAACGTTTCGGATTGTTAGATAGAAATAGAAAGTGGGTTCGATTGAAGAATGCAAGCCCGTTGAAAAGAATGCAACTGGACAAAAAAGAAAAACAAGACCGACACGGTAGACAATCAGAAAAATAGCACAGAATTCCTTTGATATGGTAAGATAACGCAGTTCCAATCTCATTCGGCTCGAACGAACGAGTTTTTATCCCATTTAAAAGTCTGATAGACAGGAGAAATGGTAATGCAAGTGTAACGCAACGCTGCTTTATTGCCGGCCGTACGAAGGCGAACCGACAATTATTTCAATCGTTCATACGACCGGTGAAATGTGCGCGAATTTAGAAACGACTATGAAAAAAAATGCTGATCGAAGGTCACGCTTTTTTTAGTATTTTAAGCGTTCGTAGAATGTCGAACTATTTATGCTCGCAGGAAGCCTCGAATTAAGCGTAATAGCGCGATACGGTGTTCTATATTCCTAAAGAGAGTGACACGTGAAAGGCAAGAGTTTGCAGAGTTCGAGTTGACCTTGCATACCTTCTACCGACTCATGTCATTCTACAAGACGCCACGAAACTGTCTGATCCTTCCTATGGGATTCTACCGGAAGCGATGGTGCAAGCCTTAGACCATATAAACCCATAGACATAGAGTATGCAGAAGCGTGAGGGAATAGCAACGTAGAAGGGGAACTTAGAGTGGGGGAACAAGTCTTGATCTGGCGACTCTGGTCCGTGGGTTGACGAGCATATCTAGTACATTTTTCGAACCTGGGATGTCACGTGTCCCTTTATCTATGCTTCAAGAAAAATTATTTGCACCGTGTCTATAAATTTACATGGTCTAAGGCTCTTATGGTCCGTGGGTTGACGAGCATATCTACTACATTTTTCGAACCTGGGATGTCACGTGTCCCTTTATCTAGGCTTCAAGAAAAATTATTTGCACCGTGTCTATAAATTTACATGGTCTAAGGCTCTTATGGTCCGTGAGTTGACGAGCATAATTTGTACATCTTTGGAACTTGTGACGTCACGTGTCCCTTTATCTATGCTTCAAGGAAAATTATTTGCACCGTGTCTATAAATTTACATGACCTAAGGTCTTTATGGTCCGTGGCTTGACGAGCATATCTAGTACATTTTTCGAACCTAGGATGTCACGTGTCCCTTTATCTATGCTTCAAGAAAAATTATTTGCACCGTGTCTATAAATTTACATGGTCTAAGGCTCTTATGGTCCGTGGGTTGACGAGCATATCTGGTACATTTTTCGAACCTGGGATGTCATGTGTTACTTTATCTATGCTTCAAGGAAGATTATTTGTACCGTGTCTATAGATTTACATAGTCTAAAGTTGTTATGGTCCGTGGGTTAATGAGCATAATTTGTACATCTTTGGAACTTGTGACGTCACGGTGTTCCTTTATCCATGCTTCAAGGAAAATTATCCGTGTTGTGTCTACACGGTTCAAGGTAGAAACGAACGAGAAATCCTGTTCTGTTACGATACAAAGCTTCGCGTGGATCGATAAAAAAGCAAAAATGAACTAGGTCGATAGCTGCTAGGCTTCGGGCTGCAACACTTTATACTTGATACAGTCGAAGCTGTATGTTTCGGGTTACGGCTCCTTAAGAATGGCTAAGGGATATCTTGATGGACGCACGAAATTGACCAGTCGATCTACCTTTCACCGGGTGGCATTGAAACCACACAGCCGGAGACAGATTATCGGCGAAATGAAGCTGGTCGGAGGCGTAATTTCGGTCCTTGCCGGCCAATTACCGTGGCCCTTGGTCGCAACGTACACGCCCCTTTGTTCGTGGAAGATTTCGCTGAACGAGATCTTCCGGCGAGCCTTGGGAACGTCATTCCATCGTATCGCAACAGGCGAGGCGAAGATTGTCATTGGTTACAGCGTCGCAATTACATCTGCGTCCACGTCTGCCTACATCCACGTAACAGAATCGTTGTTATAATTAATATGAGAGCCACGAAGGGATCGAAATGGGTCGCGTATGATGTTCGCGTGGGAATTTCGGTGGAGGCCGATCTTTGTTTCGCCGCGGCGATCGTCAGACATTGAATGGCACGAACGTTGCCGTTAATAATTGTGCGATCGAGCCTGGCTTACTTCGGCATCCGGTTTTCCTCGCGAACGCGTTTTCCGTCCGACGGCCGATCGCTATCGCGTTTTCCCGTTAACTTCGCAAAATCGGATCACAATTGGCACTCGTCGATCTTCAGATCGTTCGACCGGGATCGAGCCACTTTCTATGGACACAAGCTGCCCGATTAATCCTACGCTAACGACGGAAGCATAGGCGCGAGACAACCTCGGGATTCGAAGAAAGTTAGAGAAACTGGGCCCGGGCGTAGGAAATATCGATCCGATAAATGTTGACCGACTAATACGCCGATAGAAAGTTACAAAATGTCGATCGGACCGCTGGTTTTACGGTGGCGGTTGTTCGAGCGTTTCGCAAAACCCGAGCGAAAACGCTGACCGCTCGCCCCCTGCCTCCACGGGTCGAGATCTGTTTCACCGAATCTCGGTTCAGCCTTGCGCTCGGTCAGTTTCAAGGTGACCGGCCAACGAGTCGATACGCTCTTCGTTCCTCCCCGCCGCGCTGTTCGTTCTCGCGTCGACTCGAAAAATCGAGATCTCCACGAAACATTTGCACTATACAATATTATTGTACATATAACACAATCAATATTCGACTTAGCGGAATACCAAACGAAGTCTTTAACACTAGGTTCGCGGGACCTTATTAATATTTTTATTAATATTTTTAATTTACTGACTAATTTAATTGAATGACTGAAAACTTGGATAGACGCGTTCTTCTTATTTTTACAAAGTAATGTAAAATACTTACTTTTAACTCTCCGTAAACCTAGTGTTAACCGTGTTCTAGGCCTAAAATTGTACAGTGACTTCTCTATATATGTCCGCAAGGCCTGCATGATAAACGTCGCGGAGTTATCCCCACTACCGCGGGGTATACCCCGTGAGGGGCAACGCGAGAGTCTTCGGACGCCGAGGAGTGTAAACATAACTCGAGTATGTCTCCTGGATGATACACGACGCTGGCAAGGCCCGTGTTGTTGACATACGGTAGTCTCTTCGTAACTGTCGCATCACCGGGTCCGCCGAGCGACAGTTACAGTAGAGATGCTACATTCTTTGTAGCGCGCTGAACGCGGAGAGGGATAACGATCGAAAGAGTTACAGGAACAAATGAAAGACAGTCCACGGTGGTGGGGATGATTCCGCGACATTTGTCATTCAGGTCTTGGCGACATATATAAAGAATCTGACGGAGGATTAAATTTGTTTCTGAATCGAACAAAGCGTCAGGTAATAGACGTTGACGCCGTCACTGCGGTTTGAGATACGGTTTGCAAGATACGTTCTGCGAAACGATTTTTTATCATTACGTAATCCCATTATCTCGAGGCTCGCAGACGTCCGACAATGCGCGTTCCGTTCGGTTGGCGGCTGTTCCATCGGTTAAATTAATTATATAAACGTTACTTAAATGACGCGATTATTGTTACGTCACCGAAAGTAAAATCGCAGACAGCGCTATAATTAGAGTTTAAGCGCGTGCTGGCCGGCTCGTTCGGCCTCTCGCTCTACTCCATAAACGCCATGACCAGTCTGCGGACTGTGAACCGACAAAGTTTCCCTATCCGTTCTTAGTCAAATTCGTCTGATCGATTGCGTGGCGGCGTGGACGACCCTACGCACGAGTTTAACGACTCGCGAACGGCAGAACAAAATGGAGAATTCGGCTCGAATTGCGGTTTAATGTTTCGCGCGAGCAGAGGGCCTTTTCATTCATCGATCGGCGCGCGTTAACGCGTCGCTTGATTTCTATGGAAGCCATTATTCATCCGGCGCAGGAGTTTCTCCGCGAAAAGAACAGTCATCCATTAACTGCAAGGCGATAAGCAACGCCGGCAACGTTACTTCTAACGGTAGTTCGAGCCTGACATTTGAACTTTGAAGCATTTTTTTCTTATCGACGCGAAGGACAGACAATTATTATTACCGGCGAAGCAATGCATCGCTGGGAAGCGAGGGAAACTATTCGAACCAGTCAAAAACTCATTTCTCCTGCAGCCGTTTGGAAAAATTAATTCCTCGAATGTGCATGACTGTGACGAAAGTTGCAGAACCCGTTGAACACTTTTCCATATTTTTCGGGTGGCATTTCAGTGGAATAACTTTTGCCCCGCCCCCCGCCCCGGGGGCTCCGGACGAGGAAAAGATAAGATAAAAGTGTACTCTCGGTTCGGCGTGTACACTGAAAACTCATCGTCAACATTTCTCCTTTTACATAATAACTCCATGCGCAGAACGGTTGCGTTGAGTATCATTTTTCCTCGATTTTCCCGTAGATTTGTCCGCGAGATTCGCGGTGTTCGCGCGTCCTCGCCAGGCGGGCGATATTTTACGTTGTTTCGGCTTGAAAACGGCGAATTCGTACGCCGCGATACGTGCGCTAATGAGACACACACGGGTGACCCGTTGTGCATGGGGATTGGACAGAGCATACAGTGAAAGGTTCAAGCGGGACAATAAAAATGCATCGGCTCCGGATCGGCAGTAGAATCGAGAGCATAAGAATGATTTTCAAGAGTGACGAGAAACTGGAACAACCTGCCCGGCGACCGGGCAACACCTACATGTACACGCGTGTTACTGCAACGGTAACACAAGAGGACACGCAGACAAATTAGAGCCATTCTCCCGATCGAAGACTCGGCGGCGATCTTGTCCGCCGAGTTACTCGATCCGCTGAAGAAATAATCGGCCATCTCGCGCGGATAGATAGGGATCTATTGGAAAGCCCGGAAAAGGGGAGGTTGGAAAAATCGACGGTCGATCGGGAGACGAGCAAACAAAGGAGCCAGCCGATTTCGAGGCAGTCGGGTGTGCACGCACACACCGACGCCGTTCGAACACGCAGGAATGCGAGGTCCGATTTCGCCGTTGAAACTCGTGCACGGGCCCCGGCGTCAAAGTCGCTCGCTGGGTCCAGAACGGTCGCGATCGATTTTCCAGATTCCCGAGAAGCCGGGGACAGCCTGGGTGGGGAATATTTAGGGGATATAAGGTGCTGTAACAAGACAAGGCGGCTGTATATACACAGGAGTCGAATAGATAGTGAAAGTCCCCCAGAGCTAACAGGAGCGTAGAGGGCGAGAGGGGGGCAGGGTAGGAACGGGGGACCCCAGTAAGGTATATGAGGGCCTCAGTTCGAGCAACCGCTGGTACTCTAGCCTCGCTGCCTACTTACATTCACACACACTAACACAACCCACCACCTGGAACACAATGCACACCGTCTCGACGGTACGTATACAAAAGTGAGACCATCTTTAACGTCGTCGTCGCCGTAGTTCGTCGTGGTTATTGCGAAGCCCTTTTGGTAAATTTTCGTCAGCTCTGAAACCCGTCCACGTCCGTCGTCTATCACCCGTAGAGCCGCCGGGCGTGATAGTGATCGTCGCCCTAATTGTCGCCGATGATCGATCGGTCCCCGGCCTGGGGCCCGTCGTCTCGCGTGTGATGTGATCGTTTCTCGTCGTGACAGACGTTGTGCTTGTGACTTGTGCATTTACTATTTACCGGTACATCCACACAGAGAGAGAGAGAGAAACAGAGAAAGAGAAACTATTGCTGCGAAAGTATCGCCGCGGGCAGTCACGGAACCACGTAGACAGAGTAATTCGGCGATCGATGCAAGCGGGTTCTCGTTACGCTAGATAGAGGTCCCTCGCGCCAGCTGGTTTGTCAAACGACACGATCTCAAATGCACCAATAGCGCGACGCGGATCGATACCACGAAACAAAAGCCGTGCGGTCATGTACATGTCTGGCTCTCGCGCCTTTCCACCGTCGGATCGTTGTCTGCCCGTGAAAATCGGCCGGCTGAGTTACGATTAGGCGAACGGTTCGACGGGCGACCTCCCGGCCAACCGGCAGTCCGGAAACGCTTGTCCCGCTCCGCCGTTGCCGAAAAAATATTACGAAAGCGGTTTTCTGCGCGCGCGTTCGTGCGCCGCCCAGTTTTCTCCGGCCGCCCACTCGCTCGAAGAAAGAAAATTATATAATCGGTTACGGCAAACAGGAACACGCTCGAGAATTATGTCGGCCAGAATGCGTAGCGGTAGAAACCGTTTTCTCGCTGGTGACCGTTCGCGCGGAACTGCGGGAAACGTGTTGCGCAGATGGAACCGCTCGGGCTCGTGACCCGATCTTCTCGGTACCGATCTCGGGTCGGTCTCTCGTTCTTCGGGGCGTGTATCGGTGACGTTCGAGGCGACTTTTAACCAGCGGCTCGCGATCAGGAATCCGGCGTCCTTCGAGTGCGGTTATCTCCATCGTCGCCTTGTAATGAAGTCACGTCTGGCGGTTAAGGCTCCGGTGTCGCGGGAGGTCACGCACCGCCGCTCAATTGCAAATCGATAGGACCTTAGGTGGAACAGAATATGGATGTTATTAGCACGTTAACAGGTTTTCTCTTGTTCCGCAGGTAACGTTAATGGTGGCTGCCATACTCACGGTATCGGCTCAGCAATACCAGCAACCGGGTGGCAACTATGTGGACGACTATTCGCCGTACGAGACGGCGAGACCTGCTCATCCGACTCCAAGGAGTTACGCGTCGGACGCGGCGCCGAATCGGCAAGCAGCCGGGCCGACGACCCCGAAGCCGACCCCTGTCGCGATCCTGAAGCAAATCAACAGGCACAACGAGGACGGCTCGTACACCTACGGCTTCGAGGGCGCGGACGGCTCGTTCAAGATCGAGACGAAACTGCCGACTGGGGACGTGAAGGGTAAATACGGGTTCGTCGACGACACTGGCAAAGTCCGCGTGGTCGAGTACGGAGCGAATCAGTACGGCTTCCAACCGGCCGGGGAGGGCATCACCGTGGCTCCGCCGACCTTAGTGGACGAGACCCTCAACCCGGAAACTGCTGACGCCCAGGCGTATCAGCAAGCGAACCAACAACCCGGCAGGGGTGTGCCACTTCCGGCGGTCGCGCCTGCGCCCCGACCCGCACAGCTACAATACGACCAGGCAGCTTATCAGCCGGCGCAAAGTCACACCCAAGCGGTCTACCCGGCGGCAAGGCAACAGGCTCTGCCCAAGCCAGCGATTTTCAGCCCGGCCGCTGCTATCCCCAGAGCCGAGGCTCCCAGACATTCCTCTATCCTCCAGCAAAGCGAAGAACCCGCCCCACCCTCCCAGTTGTACAACCAAGGACCCGCTCAGTTCGGCCCGGCACCCATCCAGGAACACCGATCCCAGCCGCAACCTCGCAGCCAGAGCGGCGGCATCCTCGACCAGCTAGCCAGAGACTATGCTCTGCCACAGGGCGTCGCACCGCCATTGCACGACATCAGCTTCGGTTATTACTAAGTCTTCTAGTCCCTCCTGTGTTCTTCAGGGCGGTCCCCTCGTTCGGTTTGGTCTTTTCGTACGGTTTTTCAAGACGCGACGACCGTCATTGCGTTCTACCCGTCTCATTCGAGGATGCCTGCCAAGGATCCAGCGTCCGGAGAACGAATCGGAAAGATTTGATAATGTGCGTAAGGTACAGCGAACTCTCGATATATGTCATCAACACGGGTCTTGCCAGCGTCGTGCGCCGTCCAGCTGACGTACACTAGCTTCGCGATCCCTCGCGGGGTGTATCCCGCGGTAGCGGGTATGATTCCGCGACGTTTATCATCGAGCTCTTGGCGACGTATATAGAGAAATCGCTGTAGCAACGAGTCGGAGAAAGAAATTTTGTGATTTCGTTATTCTGCCTCTTTGAGGAGCTTCTGTATTCTTGCCATTTGGAAGCGCGCGTTGGGAAAATGTTGAACGGTTAAACTATCTTGCGTTACTTGTAATTTTTGTCCAGATCACTCTCGAACGACGTCACATCTCCCGACGCGAAGACCTTTTGTTTAATCTTGTACAACTTTAAATACACGTTACGTTAAACATTAAATACTCGGAGAGGGTTATGGCACTTCTTTGACCCTGCGGAGGTCGCGGCCGAATGTCCTGCAACCACGGTCCTTTTTCTCGGTTTACCATACTGTTCCAGAAATGTTATGTTATCGAAAGACTCGGGGAATGTTGAATTATCCGCGATCTCGCGGGGAGGTAATTGTGTGTGCGTTTAGGTCCGCGGTCTCCGCAGGGTTAAACTGTTCGCACTGCGGTGAATAGGCGCGTGAAATCTGTATCGCGGCGAGAATTATTGTAAAAACGATGTAAATAAAATTTCACGAACCACGGTTGTCGCACGTGCTGGCTTTAATTAACCCGTTCGCACGGGTCGTCGCAGCGTTTGTCGTTAGGCTATTCGTTTTCAAGGAGAACCTCCTCCTCGCGCTCTTCAGCCGCGTCTTCGGGTTCGCGTCTCGCGGGACTGCATAATAAAATTCAGCACGCTTACTACTGTAACTAGATTATTGTAAGGTGATTCAACTGAAATAATATAAGACCACACAACACACCACTGCAGTGAAAAGATCATTAGACTAGAATTTCAATTAACATTTCAGTCCTCAGCCTGTCGACCGGTCAATTATTCGAACAACAAATAAAACTGAACGAACAGCCGATCTCGTTTCTCCCCCGATCAACACGCCAAAAATTCATTTTTAGGCCGAGCGAAATGGCGGATGTTTGACAGAACTTTCTGGTTTTCTGGAAAGATCAAATTCTTGGCGAATTAAATATTAACCGATAGCCCAGTTTGATAGCGACGAATGAAAACGGCTCCTACAACTTTCTAACTGTTCCTGTTTTTGAGCTGGTCACCGACTTATGTAACCACGCCCGGCGAACGACCTTTCGAATTATTTCCCCGCCGGCAAAAAAGAAAAATGTCGGAGAAGGTAACGCGACCGCTCGAATTGTGTATCGAGAACTGTTCCGGAACTACGGCCGCTGGAATTTTCGTTACGAAATTTTAACGGCGACCTTCACGGCTGTCCGACAGAAAGGATACTAAATCAAACGCGTGAACCTTACGACAATGCTGGGTCCTCACAATGGGACGCAAACTGAGAATGAACCTGTACAGTTGCGTGACACCGACAGTCGTTCGCTGTAACATTTCCCACAGATATTTAACAATTAAATGTATTCTTTTATCCCCTCGAGACGCAAGGTAAGCTGCACGTACGCTCTCTTGGAAAACGATCGACCAGCGTGCAGTCCCCTATGCAGGCAACCGCGGTTGCACTCGTGCGCGGAGGACAGTGCAAGTGGGAAATGCAGGGAGTTGCATACAGTCGTGTTGTTACCAACCATAGGCAAGTTTGCGAGACTGGCTGAAAAATATTAAAATTGAATTAAAACCTCGAATTTCCGTTGACTCGCCAAAGATTCGGAATCGGACACACAATTTTTCCCGCGTGCATCTATTCTTCCGTATAAACTCGTCCATGTGTCACTTGAGGTCCACGTGTCTCTTAAGGTAACAAGTCGCTCTCAAACTGACATACTCAGCGCGCAAACGGAACGTGCCTCCTTTCATAGAGTCGAACATGATATTGGAGCTAATAACCGCTTGACACATATTCGTACAGATTAATAGCGTGGACGCAACCGTGTAATTACTATTGCTCAAGCTGCCTCCTCGAGCGTCTGCGGCACGATTTATGCTTATCCGGCTCACCTAACGCACGCGACGTTTCGCGCATCGTGCGCGAAATCGGCATCCAGAAAAATTATGTAATCCGGTTCAAGCGGGCCGGAGGACTGTGCGTATCCTGTTCTTTTCTTTCGAACGGTATCCTCCGGGCCGTTTACAAAATATTACGGACAGCAGCGCCTTCCTGAACCGCAAAATGGTGAGAGCCACGCGCGCGCGCTCGCTCGCTCGCTCGCGAAAGAATAGAATTTGCGCTCGGCTCTTTCACATGGCGAACAAGCTCAAAAGCGAACATCCATTTAATCTCGAGAGATCTCGGCCGCCGAAATTCGTATTGTTCCCAGGCCACGACCCTTTGTTGCCACTTCGCAAGTTCTGCGCCGCGACGAGGACGCTTCCTTCGGTGTCGCCACGACCACCTATTCTTCGGCCGCATGAATTATATTTCGGTTTAACTGAGCATGACAGATACACCGGGCGAAATCCTGACGAAATCGCGGACACACTATATCCGCGGCTTTCGGCGAACCCACCGGAACGGGCACGTGACATAATGAACACAATGGACGAACTCAACAAAAAATCGTGTAACAAAAAATACAGGTTCTGTGTCTGAAGATTTTAATCCGACCTTGGGAGGACCTGCCAAGGTCGCTCGAAGGCCAAACAAACAGGTCCATGGCATTAATTGGAAACATTTCTCCGTTCCATTCATATATTTGTTCCCCCCCCCCCCCCCCCCCCTTTAAATTGTTAATTGCGAAACGAGGTTTCGCCTAGCGGTTAATTAATTGCGAACGCAGTTGGATGCACCGCGATTTTATTTTTATTCCTCCTCGTGCGCTCGCAACGCGACGAACATCGTAAAGTAGCCACGATTTCTTTGCGTTCGACGAGCAACGGTTCCACCCAGAAATCAGTATGAAAATGGTGTTAAAGATTACAAAAGGAACGAGAAATAAATTGCGTTGGCGACGCGCCAGAGCGCAAGGGATCGCGTCATGGTGCACCTGTGTTCGGACTGTTCGAGACAGGCAGCATGTACGTTGACCTTCTTCGGCGGGGCACAAGGCTGCCGCCATCACGTTTGCGGCGCAGGTGTAATGTTATATGAAGAAGAGTCGCTTGCATAATCCGGTATAATAATATCCACGCGTGTGCAGAGTCGCTGACTTCGGCCCCGTAGAAAGCTGTGATTGTCGAAGGGGTCTCAATGCTCTTCCGCGTACCTTGCGATTGCTCATTTTTTTTTTCGCGACATAGGGCGCTATCAAACGTTGATGTAGGTCAGGAGGTTCCCCTAACAAGTGGACTCCCCCATTTTTAGAGTTTATCGTTATGTAGTAGTGCGGCGAACTTCGTCCCTGTTCCCGTGCCGCTACTGCCGCCCAGTGTCGCCAGATCAAGACTTGTTCCCCCACTCCAAGTTCCCCTCCTACCGAGCTATTCCCCCACTCGGTCTAAGTTCTCCTTATACTGCGTTTATGCACCACTGTAAGTTCCCCTTCTATCGCGCTATTCCCCCACTCTAGGTTCCCCTTCTACCGCGCAATTCCCACACTCTAAGTTCCCCTTATACTGCGTTTATCCCCCCACTGTAATTTGCCCTTCTACCGTACTATTCCCTCACTCTAATTTCCCCTTATACTGCATTTGTCCCCTACTCTAAATTCCCCTTATACTGCGTTCGTCCCCTACTCTAAGTTCCCCTTATACTGCGTTTATCCCCCACTCCAAGTTCCCCTTCTACCGTGCTATTCCCCCACTCTAAGTTCTCCTTATACTGCGTTTATCCCCCCACTCTAAGTTCCCCTTACACTACTCTTATTCCCCCACTTTAAGTTCTCCTTCTACCGCGCTATTCCCCCACTCTAAGTTCCCCTTCTACATCACTATTGTCCCACTGTAATTTCGCCTTCCACCGCGCCATTTGTATATGAGAACAACAAACGGTTAAGAGGACCCCCGGTCCAACGATTCGGAATGCGATGACGCAATCTGTCCGCCATTGTTGTGATAGGGGAAACAGTTCGACAATGTTTGTCATCGTCTAATCGAGTCACGCAAAATGTGCCGACTGGTTTCGACATTCCAGCCCATAGCTACAGAGCCTGCCTACTTTACCGGAATTTATCGTCATCGCTGAAACCGTCGATCGGTTGATGCAAGCTTCCATGACCCAACTTACTTGGCTCCGGAGGAGCGATTGGAAAGACGTTTTAAATTTCACGTTCCCGTTATCGACCGGCAATCAAAACGGCGGATTGATTTAAATAAGAAAAAAATACAGATCGAAAGTGAAACTTTATCCAACAGATGCTAATACGAGCAGAGATCTGTCTCGCGGATATTGTTCGTTACGACGTGAAAACAGCAAGTGTATCGAGTAGAATTTCACTTTTCTTGCGTTGCCTGTGCTTTATAACACTTTTTTCCGTCCGGCGAAAAACGAGCCTGTGAATGGCGAGGCCGGCCGTGTTGCGAAGAACAATGCAAATGAACCCGGTTCCGTGCATCCGTCCGTTTCGTTCCTCCTCCATTGATGATGCTGGGAGTGCGTCTCGGTCGTTGTCTCCTTCGCGCGGCAATGAAAGTAGGTAAGTGCATTTTCTTCCGAGAAACCGGCTCCGCGACCGGGCATAAATCATGACCGATAAAGCAGGTTGCTCGCGTTACAGATTTCGCGTTGCAGGTTACACGTCGCGCTAATATCATCAACTGATAAGAACCGCCGATCCCCACCACGTTCTCCACGGTTCCGGGACAGTCGAGGACGCTCTCGAATTCCCCTAATTGTTTTCAGTGTTTCCTCTATATATGTCGCCAACACCTGGATGGTAAATGTCGCGGAGTTATCCCCACCACCGTTGGGTATACTCCGTGGGGAACCCTGAGGTGTGTAAACACAACACGGCTCGCGTGTGTCTCCTGTACGATACATGACAGTGGCAAGACCCGTGTCGTTGACATATATCGAGAATTCACGAATTCCCGTCAATTATTTCGTAGTTGGGAGTTCCGGGAGACGCCCGGCACTTTTACCTCGCGTAATTTTATTTTGAACTTGTACACTTTCTAAACACAATGCTCCGCCGTTATTATCGATGGCGGGATAGTCCCGACGTTTCGGAATTTTGATAAATCTGTACGCGTGTATTGTTGCATACACCCACAAATCTTGAAAGGGAAAGTCTCTCTTCTGATTTTCTCTTTTTGACCGTGTAGACCGTTGCTTTTCCTTATAATTGCATTTCAGCCTGGAATCCGAAGATTTATGGAATTTCGAATCTCATGCTAATTATATTGTCTAGGCGCGCGTTAGCTGCGTTTCTAATGATCTTCGCAATATTATATGTAAATCCGTCCGTTCGAATGGACTTGCTCGACTTACACGATTATTGGCGTTGCAATTAGAAACTGGGTGCACGCTGATTTTGCGCAGTGAATGAACTTGAATTTTTCAGACAAAGACGTCTGTGTTTTTCCCCGGGTCCGCGTTTGGAACTGCACCGCGAGCGTGCGAACGAAGTTTCTAACTTTAAATTTAACACGCTCCGTCGAACAATGGCCTGAAACTAAATAATTAGCGACATTGTGTTTAACCCTACGCGCTGCGCCACTCGTGACCCGTATCGGGAATACGCTCGAGCGACCACGTGCAATTTTACTCCGATATAAGCTTTTTATTCCGAAATAAGAAAATCGCTGTAGTATAGTCAAGTCATGTATAGTATAGTCAAGTCATGTATAGTATAGTCAAGTCATGTACAGTATAGTCAAGTCATGTATAGTATAGTCAAGTCATGTATAGTATAGTCAAGTCATGTAGAGTATAGTCAAGTCATGTACAGTATAGTCAAGTCATGTATAGTATAGTCAAGTCATGTATAGTATAGTCAAGTCATGTAGAGTATAGTCAAGTCATGTACAGTATAGTCAAGTCATGTATAGTATAGTCAAGTCATGTATAGTATAGTCAAGTCATGTAGAGTATAGTCAAGTCATGTACAGTATAGTCAAGTCATGTATAGTATAGTCAAGTCATGTATAGTATAGTCAACTCAAATCTCAAGGGCACCCTCGTCCGAAATAGGACGAGAGCCGGTCCCGAGTCTTGCATCGAGAGAAAACTGTAGTGAAATATATCGGCGTGGGTCAAAAATGACCCACAGGCCTGGAGCTCGCAGGAATCCGAGGGCTAAAAGAAGCCTACCAATTTCTTCTTCTTCTTTTTTAAGTTAATATGTTTGTAAAATATAAATTTGCTTGTCGATTTGTTCGTTGCCTTTTAATGTTGAGCCGTGGGCAAGAATTTCTCAGTTTTGCAAGAACGATCAATCATTTTTTCGTACATCGTTACGTCTCGGATTCGAGTTAATCGAATTAGCGAAAGTCTGAGCCGGCCTTTCCGTAATTGAAAGACTACGCACGTTCCGTATGCGGCAACGTCAATTACGGCGCGACTCTCCCAAATTAAGATGCAGCATTTTCAAGGTGCTTTAGATACCGTCGACGATCGCTTCCCGCGATATCACTGTTACTTTCTTCTAATATACCCGCGGATCTACGGCTAGAACATTCCTCGCGGTTAAAACCCAATGAATTAGACATCAGAGCCACTCAACGAACCGTCAAGCTTCCTATTTTCTAATAAACATACCGACGTTCTGTTCACATTTTCAAGTAGATACGGATGACATTATCCCTCCATTTAATCGTCATTCTACACAGATTCAAACGACAATTTCGCGCTTGTCCAATTAGCTGCAGTCACAATAGAAATCATAATCCCCGTGTGCATGCGATTCTATTGTTTGAAACTGTTCCTTATATGTACAAAAGCCGATCCATTTTCACTGGATACTTTCACGAAGTCAAGTGTGAAAACATACTGTATTTAACATGTGTATGCGTTTAAAAACGAAGCTTGATAAGATTTTTGTGCAAAAGCAATGTGCGCTTACTTTGTTTAGAAAGCGTATAAACTTTGTTAAATTAATAAGCTTACGGTAATGCGTACACTTGTCTTGTTTTTACAATAAATACACGATTATCTGGCAATAATAATTGTCTTCAATTTCCTAATGCAGCCCGTAGCTGTGACCGTAATTGTGACCGTACAATGTGCCCTTAATTGTGCCTGTACAATGTGACCGTACAATGTGACCGTACAATGTACACGTAGCTGTGACCGTACAATGTACACGTAGCTGTGACCGTAACATGTACACGTAGCTGTGACCGTACAATGTTCCCGTACAATGTGCTCTTAATTGTGCCCGTACAATGTGACCGTACAATGTACACGTACCATGTGCCCTTAATTGTGACTGTACAATGTTCCCGTACAATGTACACGTACCATGTGCCCTTAATTGTGACTGTACAATGTGCCCGTACAATGTGCCCGTACAATGTGCCCGTACAATGTGCCCGTACAATGTGCCCGTAGCTGTGACCGTACAATGTACACGTAGCTGTGACCGTACAATGTTCCCGTAGTTGTGCCCATAATTGTGCCTGTACAATGTGCCCGTAGCTGTGTCCGTACAATGTTTCCGTAGCTGTGCACGTAGCTGTTCCCGTAGCTGTGCCTGTACAATATTCACGTAGTTGTTCCCGTAGCTGTACCCGTACAATATTCGCGTAGCTGTGCCCGTACAATGTTCACGTAGCTGTTCCCGTAGCTGTGCCCGTACAATGTTCACGTAGTTGTTCCCGTAGCGGTTCCCGTACAATATTCGCGTAGAAGTGCCTGTACAATGTTCACGTAGCTCTTCTCGTAGCTGTGCCCGTACAATGTTCACGTAGCTGTTCCCGTAGCTGTGCCCGTACTATGTTCTCGTAGCTGTGCCTGTACAATGTTCACGTAGCTGTGCCCGTACAATATTCGAATAGAAGTGCCCGTACAATGTTCACGTAGCTGTTCCCGTAGCTGTGCCTGTACAATGTTCACGTAGCTGTTCTCGTAGCTGTGCCCGTACAATGTTCCCGTAGCTGTGCCCGTACAATGTTCCCGTAGCTGTGCCGATACAATGTTCCCGTAACTATGCCCGTAGTAGCGCGCATACAATGTTCCCGTATCTGAGCCCGTAGCTGTGCCCGTAGTTGTGCCGTACCTTGCCCGCTGCCAGACATATTGAGCAGCCCTGTTGTAGCGCGTGTTGATGTGCGTGTTGCAAGTTGCGTCGAGGTGGGGTTCCGTGTAATTTGGCAATGTCAGCCCGAAACGTTACGATTTGGCAATGGCCATGCCGTGGTCTGGTTCTCGGCGGAATCTAATTTGCGGGTGTTATACGGCATCGAAAAGGACGCGACGTTACTATCTGCGGGCACCCCCACTATAAGCAAAACCGTTCGTATAGGTTATAAAGGACCGAGCTCCGTACTATACCGCTGCACTCTCTCAGTGAAACTCTCGAAGGATCGTTCACCGACCACTCGTTACCTTACCTCCACGCCTGCGAGACGCGTGCACCATGAGGATTATATCTTTGGTATGTAGGCTGCCTTTTGTCTTTTTCAATTTCAATTTCAATTGCAATTCCGCTTCGGCACTCTTTCCACTGTCCCTTTCTTCTGCGCCGGGTGGGTCGTCGCGCACCATTCTTTCCATTGCGTTCGCTGTCCCCTATTATCATCGGACCCAGCTATTAGACGCTCACGCGCTCTGTCTTTAAACACTGTAAAACAATTGGGGGGCGTTTTTTACTTGCTTGATGGATTTGCGGAATGTTTTATTCCGTTTAACACTTGAAGCAGCGGTAGTGTTACAAACATTTTTCGTTACTATTATGTTCGAAGTTACATTTAATTTGTCCACATGAATCGTGTTAGGGGGAACAATGCGAAACAATGGGGCGGTTTGTTCAGTGTTCGCAATTTAAGACTTCGATCGAATGAAATATGTAAATTTCCGAATGTTACAAGTGTTACATCGTCATGGTCGAGTGTTTTATATACAATTTGTGTTTCGCCTACAAATGCCGTGTTTGTGGCACCATCGCGCGCGACGCCTGCCAATGATTTCAATGCCGGGTCAGCAGTGACCGTAACTATGCAGTGTGTTAGAAACAAGATCGTACAGTGTTCAAAAATTACGTTTATCGTTATACGATGATAGGTACAAGAATAGAATATAGTATAGTATCAATTGTTTCCTTAAAAACATTTTACACCCTACGCAATTACAATCATTGTTTTTCTCCGACTTGAGTAAACAATTGTGAGAATCGGTCTATAAATAATACCGACTTCCTGAATAATTTAGTACACAAATTATTATTAATAAACCCCGTAGGTCATGCAAGTGTCTTCTTCTTACGAGCAGTAGCTGGATTCTAATTAAACGAAAAATGAATCTATTGTTCTCGCTGTTGCTGCAGATAACTGCGTACCAGAGAATAATCTCCATCGGTATTTTTCCCATATAAATAACAATGTATTAAAACTCTTTGTACGCGTTCTACAGCTCCTTGTGAATTTTACGATAAAATCAGTCGCGAACAGGAGTGCCACCATATTTCTAAGAACAGTAAGATTTTAGACACGTTTTATTAAAAAAAAAAAAAGGGAAAATTAGAAAACAGCTCGTAAGAAGCTTTGAATCACTGCTCCCCGTTTACTTTCACTCGAGTAAAAAATATAGTATAATCCACGCTTAATCAGGAGAGGAAGAAAAAGGTCTAACCTAATTGGCCAAGAAGGAAAATTCGTTGAACTTAGAAGGCAATAAAACAGAGTTAAGATCAATCTTCCCGAGGTGACGCGAACGAGGTGTAGGAAATTTCATTCGGGGCTATAAAATTGAATTTATTAGCAGAGGAGGACCGTTGGTTAATTTCCGTTCTATTTACGCATTCCGGCTTGATGCGACCGAGGTTCGTTATGAATTAACAAGTATGTATGTGGAGCAACGATCGTGTCGCAATTTTGTGTCGCCTCTCGTACTGGCGCGTCGTCATTCATAGAAAATTAATCATAATTAACGATACGGTGTTTTCCGCCTGGTATACTCGAAGAGCCGTTCTCCACTCCATAATTCCTGTGGGAACTTTCATCAGCTGCGGGTTTCACTTATGAACTTCGCGCGCGTGAGATCGAACAATTAATTGTGTGCGAGAACACGTATAAAAAACGTGAGTAAAACTGTGATTTCTGCGTATTTCTTTTGTGACGTTTGTTCGACCAAGGGAAAGCATTAATAATTCAAGTTCAATTCTACTTTGTCCACGACGTTTCCATTTCTATCGCGAACATTGTTTCCCGGATTGAAGAACAAACAAAAATTCTGCAAGATACCCAATTATAGTGCGCCTATATTAATTACGCTTCTAAAGCGTAACGAACTCTTAAACAAGAGGTATACCGTTAACTGATCACAATGAGAAAATGTAATATCTCTTTATTTAATATTTTGCTGTGCTTTTGAAAATAAATATAATTGATACAGGCACAGTAATTGGCTGCATCACCCTACGCGTAGAGAGTTATGACGAGTCGTTCAGGATGTTGTAATATTTTCCATAAATATTAGTTTGCGCGATTACAACGCGTATTAATAAATTGCCTGTACAAATTAGATTTATTATGTATGTCTAATAGAGCAGAGTTCTTCGACGTTCTTCGACAAAGATCGACACATAGATTAACGAGTTTAGGTTGCAGTTGCTTTCACCAATTTAGTATAAAACCTGTTATTTCGGACGTTCTTTCGCCCTGATAAAAACATCGTTTAATTTCACTGTTGTAATTGCACCGTTTAACAGCTCTGTCAGACGCCCGTCGGTCACGAATGTTATAAACAAACAATGACGTCGAAATCAACGTCGATATTCGCTTCTGAATTATGGGAACAATTTAATACTAACCGTAAAAATTACAAGACTGAACTTATTTAGATTTTGCACTCTTCATAACAAAATAAAATCACACAAGTCTTATAAAAAAATTATTATAAAATATTATAATAGTATAAAGCATTATAAAATATAAAAAAGTTGTTATAAAATAGTTTATAAAATTTTTATACAGATTAAATAATGTCTAAGGGAAGCATCTTTGTAATTTCAGTAGTTAAAACTTAAAAATTGTGGATTTGTTAAAAAGTTGTCTTCATCGACTCAAATAATTTGTTTCGTACAATTTATTTAGATTGGTAATGAACATTTGAACAATTGGGGGAATACTGTAAAATAACAATTTTTTCTTCCTCGAAAATGTAACCACCATATTTTATTTTATTTCACCGTCGCTCTAAACGCGGTTACGTCATCGGGTTTATGGATCGATTTCTAGAGTGAAAATTGATCGATAGGCTTTTCACTTTCGTCTTACTTCGACTGGTCGATCGTAAATAACGGTGGATGGACGCGGTCGAAACCAATGCGCCGTTACAAGTTGTTATGAATATTTCATATATTCTTCCACAGTCCGTTTCAGCGAACCGCCGCGGTTTTATTAAACTCTGTCTATTGTAGAGAGTTATGTCAATAATTTTTTACACGTCGGCCCATAAACCGGACTTCATTTATTGCAACGTTCGACGTTCGAGACGAATCGAAACCGATTCCGAAATCGATCCTCGATTTTTCGTTACCCGCGGTTTCAATGAAATAATTCATTAATAACGGGAAAAAGAATTTAACAATGTAAGCTCGAGAGGTCCGTAATTAGCCGCAGGCTGACGTAAACCTCGCAGATCTGTTTTATTAACGGGACCGCTGGCCTAATAGCGCAAAAACAGCGTTCACTGCTGAAACCAGTAAAATTAGAAACAATTATTATCACGGTTACACGGTTAACGCTGTTCTGGAACCGAGTAGCAGACACAATTACAGCTTATTATATTTTAATTGCACGTATTAATTCTAACAAAGTTAGAAAAATGCCCAATACATTTTGCAATCAACCACCGAATAAATATTCGCAATTGATTCAATTCTTTGCACTCGGCGCCATTTTCAAACGAAATATTTTCATTTTATTCGTGCGAAACTGATCCGATTTCTACATACAATGTTGAACAAAAAATGACTGTTTTACATTACTTTACAGAAGTAACATGATTGTATCTATCAAAATTTGTGGCCATTTTTTTTAATAATATATAATAAGTTTATCCTTTAATTTATCTTGAGGAAATAATAACCAAACTGAGTTTCACTGTAAACACAAGATTAAAATTTTATTCACTATTTACAACAGTTATCTACATTACTTAACGATATTAAAAGCTATTATTCCACAATCCTAATCAATTATATTTTGTAATACACGTGGCTTTTCTCTCTTTCAACTACTCTTATCAGCTGTGTCAGTCCGCCATCTTGTTCTACAGACACGCGCAATACGTATCTAATTCAAAATGAGTTTTAAAAGGAGTACGATAAATTTACATAACCTTTATTGTATTTCTTTCACAAATATATACCCAAAGAAATCAATTTTTTAAATAATTCCTCATGGACGCATCTTTACAATCTCAATATTCGTAAATTAAGAATATTAGAATCCGTCATTTTGCCGTAAATCTAGTGTTGAATGTTTACTAATCTATTGAATACAAATTTTGTAATGTAACAAATATTTTACAGTTCTGTTGAGGCTTTCGGGTGTTAGCCTAAAGGAAGAAATTTTCCAAAGTTTCGCAAGCTTTGCAGCTAGCTTTATCAGAGGGTCAGAAGACACACTGACACTAATGTGTGCTGGATTGTGCTCCGATTATATAGTGGGGTTTAACTAAATAAGAATAATTAAAAGTCTACTCTGAAAACCCCACTATATAAGTGGAGCGCAATCCGACACACATTACTATCAATTTCTTCGATTAGGACACTTCTTCCACCCGAAAGCCTCAGCAGACAAAACTGTATAATTCCGGTCGGTGAAAGTCTCAAATCTCAGAACAAATATTTTCTAATATTTTTTCTAATTTCTTTGAAACAATGCCGCAACAATTTCCAGCGGCGTTTCAGAGTCACCACTCGAGTGCAAAGGGTTAAATCTAACGTTCGATGAAACGAAAACGAACGCGATTCGCCTTCACTGGTGGATCGTGATCGAGGCAGCGGATCACGCACCGGGCCAGGAACGTGCTCGGGCTAATAACGAGTCGTCGGTTTTGAACGCGTCGCTTCGCGTCGCGTCGCGTCGCCGAGACCCAGTTTCGTCTCTTGTTAGAAACCAATGGCGGTGAAACTGTCCGACGATAAATTGCGAAAGCGCGGCTAATACGTACGACTCCGGGGGTAAATCGCGGTTGCTTTCGTCGGGCATAAACAGCCATCGGGCATCGGCCATCAGGCATCTGCGCTCGCCTGCGCTCGCCTGCGCTCTCTACCTGCGCCGCGCGGGCACGAGCGTTTCCATCGAGCCGCAAAAATTATCCCGAGCTGGCCAGCCGCAAATTAGTCGTTGTTAAAGCTCGGTTTACGATCGTTTTTTCCGATTGCACAACGGAAACGTTGCCCCAGGTCCCTTAATGAAATTCAAACAATTAGATCGGTGGCTGTTGCCACAGCACAGTGGCCTAATTGCTCGCGTCGGGCCATTTTAATCCGCCAAGGGATTTTCGGCTAGCTCCACAAAAATTTATTCATCCCCTATCCCCAATGAAAATGGAGTGGTACCACTTGGCACTGAATTATTTATAAATTATATAATAAGTTTATCCTTCCGTTCTTCAATTTGTCTTGAGGAAATAATAACTAAACTGTGTTTCACTGTAAACACAAGATTAAAATTTTATTCCCTATTTACAACAGTTATCTATATTGTTTACATTACATTACGTTACATTACGTTCCTACCTGTAAACACAAGAAACGACATTAAAGGCTATTATTCCGCAATCCTAATCAATTATATTTTGTTAATACACGTGGCTTTTCTCTCGTTCAACTACTCTTGTCAGCTGTGTCAGTCCGCCATCTTGTTCTACAGTATTGTAGAATTCTTGTATTGTATCTAATTCGAAATGAGTTTTAAAAGGAGTACGATAAATTTACAATAACCTTTGTCGTATTTCTTTTACAATTATTTGTGTGGCCGCTTTTGTTATAAATCCATAAAATCCGCAGTACGAGTCGTTGTTAAAGCTCGGTTGACGACCGTTTTTCTGATTGCAAAACGGAAACGTTGCCCCAGGTCCCTTAATTAAATTGGCGTTGCCACAACACAGTAGCCTAATTGCTCGCGTCGGCCCATTTTACTCCGCCAATGGATTTTCGGCTAGCTCCACAAAAATTTATTCATCCCCCATCCCCAACGAAAATGGGGTGGTACCACTTGGCACTGAATATAATTACAAACGAAATTTATTTATCCCCTATCCCCAATAAAAATGGAGTGGTACCACTTAACACTGAATATAATTACAAACGAAATTTATTTAAATTTATTTATCCCCTATCCCCAATAAAAATGGAGTGGCACAACTTGGCAATGAATACAATTACTAAAGAAATTATATAAACGAGCACTTTCGATACTTTTATTTATAAATTATTTTTGTAACCGCTTTTGTTATAAATCCATGAAATCCGCAGTCCGATGATAAACGAGTAGATTATTAGAAATGATTTGGTTCGATTCCAACGGGGCAGCCAGTTTTTCCGATCATGGCAACCGCGTCCTCGTTTCTCAACGAGTCGACTACAGACGGGACAAATAGGAAATGTCGAAATGTGTCCGGCGGGTTGCCGGCGAGGCTTTAGGAAACCGGTGTAACGCGAAACGGTACGTCCACCGGTGTGGTGTCCAATAAACGCCATCTTTAGCGCGCGCGCGCGCGCGCTTTCCCATTTCAGCGCACGTTCGCAGGAACAGGCTCATTAGACAGCCGGACCGAAGAAAAAGTGAGAGCGAGGATACTTAGCAGCGCGGGAAGATTCGCGATCGACACCGAAACCTATCGCGCCGTGGCTCGCAACGAGTCATCGGCTCGTTATGAACGTACCGGCGTTAACAAACTCGCAACGCACTCTTTTGCACTGTTGCCCTAGAAATCGGGAGCGCGCGCCGACGCTGCTTTTCCGACGCGCTGCACCGCTCCGTGGTCCGCGGGGTAATCGTGTAGGGCAATTAGATTTTAAATGAACTATAACTAATTGTGAGCGAGGCTTTCACAAGCTTATTCGCAACAGTGGCCCCCGTGGTTGTTCGATCGGAAATTATTAATCTCACGGCGAACAAGTTGCGGTTCCTCTGATACCGAGAACGGGACCAATCAAATTTCGTTGCGAGCCAAGGAAATGGGCACACGGATCGGTGCAATTACGCGTACATAACAAACAGGAACAATATCAGCTTGGTGTTCGAGGAATTGCACGACCGGTTGAAAGCGATTCTTTCTCGTGCTCGAAAATAAGAAGCCAACGAGAAGTTCGACGTCTTTGAATTATGCGTCTTGGCGAGGCGGTTCTTTATTTCGAATTGAAAGCCGACGTCGACGCGCGATCCACGACGGGAGAAAAAGTACACGAATCGATGGAGCGTGTTTCCGACTTTTTGCCTGGTTCTTTGTTTGCTAACGGTTCACGGCTTTCCTGGCAAAAAGAAGAAAAAAAAAAGCAGCCGCGAATTCTTTCGCGCCGTTGTAAAGATACGCATCGGCAGCTTCGAGGGCGTCGCGTCGGTGTTCGGTGCGGCGAGAAATTTTTGACACGCGTTTGCCAGTGAAATGTGAGAAACCAGATGCGAAACGGAGTGTGGGAAACCCGTGGCAAGAAACGGCAAGAGTGAAAATGCAAGGCAAGGGTTAAACGTGGTCATGGTTGGTTGGCTCGCGACGCGACGCCAAGATACAACGTGCACGTGCAACCGACATCTAATTTTCCAATGCTTCCTCAATCGATGCCAGATAGCAACTGTTTCTTTTTATTCCTTTCCCTATCTGCACTCGCCAGGCTTCCAGGCATCGGATAACAACGAAAACGCCTCGGAACAATGATTAACCGTCAATAAAACGCGTATCGTTTCCGTTGGAACGATCGAACGATCGATATCGGCAACCTTCGCGTGGTTTCTCCGGAGTTTCTAAAACCGGCAATAACGTTCATTTATTCCACACGGGAATGTGGGCTATGGATTTAATGCACGATTAACGCACGCGAATACGTAAAAATATACTTATTACCATTATCATTGTACGTAATTATTGCGAAAGTAATAGGCAGTTGGAACACGAAGAACAAGATCACCTTGCATTGCTAACGCAGAAAGTTACCTAGACCAAGTGGGAAATTAAATTGGGTTTAACTGTGTCGTATATTGTGAAAATGGACTGGGGCATTACTTGGGGAGATAGTTATTTAACACTAAGTTTACGGGTCCCGTCAAAGTGACGTGGAATTACTGAACACACTTACTTCCTTAGGTATATATTATTAAAAAATGGCTGGAGACTTGGATAGACACGTTCTTCTGATTTTTTTAAAGTAATGTAAAATACTCACTTTCACTGCTCCGTAAACCTAGTGTTAGTAATTAAGTGATTTTAAAGCTTGTTAGTTGGTTCATTTCCTTCAATCCTTGTATACTGTATACACTGTGGGCACAGCAGTGTTATGACAACAGTTACAGTTACGGGCACAGCTACGGCACATTGTACGAGCACACTGTACGGGCACAATGTATGCACACTGTACGGGCACAAAGTATGCACACTGTACAGGCACAATGTATGCACACAGTTATGGGCACGATGTATGCACACAGTTATGGGCACATTGTACAGGCACATCACGGGCACAATGTATGGACACAGTTATGGGCACATTGTATAGGCACATTGTAAGGGCACATTGTACGGGCACATTGCGAGCATAATGTATGAACACAGTTACGGGCGCATTGTACAGGCACATTGTAAGGGCACAGCTACGAGCACATTGTACTGGCACACTGTACTAACACATTGTACGGGCACATTGTACGGGCACAGGTACGGGTACAAGGAACGGGCACAACGTATGGGCTCAGGTACGAGCACATAGTACGGGCACAGCTGTGGGAACAAGGTACGGGCACAAGGTATTAGGCACAGGTACGGGCACAAGGTATGGGCACAGGTACAGGCACGACGTTTGGGTACAGGTACGAGCACAACGTATGGGCACAGGTACGGGCACAGGTACGGGCACAAGGTTTGGGTACAGGTACGGGCACAAGGTACGGGCGCAAGGTATTGGCACAGGTACGGGCACAAGGTACGGGCACAACATATGGGCACAAGGTACGGGCACAAGTGCAGGTACAAGGGCGAAAAGGCGAAAGGGATCCTCCCCTTAGTCTTCGTCGTCACACACATTACCCAATAGTTCAGATAAAATCAAAATTGCGTGCGGAATGACCTAATCGGACAGCTCAGAGCTGCATTCCTACAGCATTCCTGCCAGGGACATTCTCGTCATCTCACCACAATAGCTGTGTGACAATGCGTGTGACAAATACATGCAACCTTGCCCAGAGAGGGCGTGGCCAGGCGTCTGCCGTGTTGTGTATGCACTCAGGGGGGAAGAAAATCGTTGCCCGTACGGGCATACGCTGAAGAGCTGTGGTGCAGACCAATGCCGAGTCCTGAACGCCCATACGAAATGAATCACGTTCACTCTCGCTGTTCCGCGCGAAGCCATATTTAGAGTCTAAACGGTTTTTCCCCTCCGTTCGTTTGGCCAGGCCCCGGTTTTCTCAACGGGAACGTTTCGCTCTTTACACTTTCAAATATTTGTTACGACCTTACGCGACGAACAATCGCCGCGCGCTCGCGAGCGCATATCGTTCGCGTTCGAATTCGCGAACCCTTTCGCGTACCCCTTTGCTTCCGGCGGATACGTTCAGCCGGGAAACGGTACGAGACGCCGTGTGTCATCCCCGCATCCTCTTTCTCGCGTCGCTCGCCGAGAGCCTTATGACTGGTAGATTCTTGAGAAATGCGCCTCGAGTTATTCACCTGCCGCCGCTTTCGCGTACCACGATTTATCTGGGAGACCGATCGAGGCTACGGATATCAGATTACGATGAAAACCGAAAGAGGAAACGTTTAGGAGGTTTGCGCGCTGTTCTCGGAGCACGAACGACAACTGGAGGAAAATTGCGCCCGGCCGAGCAATCGTCGTTGCCGTTTAAAAATACACGCACAATTCCGCGTGCAAGCCGAGAGAAAGATACGGTGCACGTAGAAAGATTGATTCTGGACGCAGGCAGTAATTACACGCAACGAGGTGTTCTCGTACTAATCGCACGAGAATCTTGAATGAAATATTCATTTCGTAATCCTCCTTGTAAACTTCGTTGCGATGTAAATTCGGAGAATATTCTTTTGAATACGTGGTTGCCTTGTACGCATGCGGTTTAAAAGATCGCGTTAAAAAATAAAAAGAGGAGAAAGGTTACGGGGACGTGTGCTAATGATACAGCCATTAGCATCATTAATGAACGATCCAAAACGATAATAGCTAGGACGGATACGAATCGTATTCCCCGCAGCGTGCATACGTGTGGTAAGATTTTATGGATCGGCCACTTCCGGTTTCAGGATTTCGAGCTCCGTTCGCTAACAAGCTCGATAATTTAATAGTTCCCTATGGATGTTTGTTACGCGCACGATCTGCCACGGACCGCTCTCCGTTCGAACGGCGGGACGTCCTTTCATCGGGGGGACTAATTAAAATACGTCGGCGAGTAAATTAATCTGACGCGAGTCATCGATCGTGCGCAGCTTCCGCTACGGAAATACTCGCGAGGAAAGTCTATATATATATATATATATATATAGCCGAGACATTTTAACTACTTCCTCGCTTGAAACGCGATATAATCAAACGCACACGGTTCTCCTCGGCCGTATCTAGATCAGATATGCGTTACGCGTACGCCCAGTATGCGCCCGCGGCCCGCAGACCAGAATGCAATTCGCAAAATGTGACCAGTTACCGGTGTCATGATTCTTTTTCTTCTTTTTTTCTCTCTCTCTCCTCCCTGAAAGGCAAACGGTTCACCTTCACCGTGAAAGCAGTCGTTTGTTGACTCGCCGGTGCTGCCCTCCCGCTGTCCGAGTATCGGCGCGCGCTATAGTTCGCCTAATATCGATTCGTTGCCCAACTAACCTCCAATTCACACTAGGTTTACGGGAACCGTCGTTTCGACGGGTTTTAATATTTTTAATTTACGATTACTGAGATTGTGAAGATCCACGTACTATTTAAATAGGAATTACTCGACAAACTTATTTCCTTAGGTGTATATTGTTTCAAAAATGGCTGAAAACTTGGATAGATACATTCTTCTTGTTTTTATAGAGTAATGTAAAATACTTATTCCGTAAATCTAGTGTTAATTAGATACTCGTAAGGACAATGGGATATTTTTAACCGGCTCGTTCTCGTCGAGGAAGCTTTTACGATTATTGAGATTGTAAGGATCCACGTACTATTTAGTAGGAATTACTCAACAAACTTATTTGCTTAGGTGTATATTATTTCAAAAATGGCTGAAAACTTGGATAGGCACATTCTTCTTGTTTTTATAGAGTAATGTAAGATACTTACTCCGTAAACCTAGTGTTAATTAGATACTCGTAACGCCGCTGGGATATTTTTAACGGGTATAGTTATATAGTTATATTTACAGGTGTATATTATTTCAAAAATGGCTGAAAACTTGGATAGACACATTCTCCTTATTTTTATAAAGTAATCTATTTGGTTGGCAACTAAGTAATTGCGGATTCCAACTGAAGCCATCTATGAGTGAAATCCGCAATTACTTAGTTGCGAACCCAATAAAATACTCACTTTTAATGCTCCGTAAACCTAGTGTTAATTAGATACTCCTAACGCCGCTGGGATATTTTAAACCGGCTCTTTCTCTTCGATAAAACTTTTATGATTCCAAAAATTGCGGTAAAAAAGCGCTCCGTAACATTTTATGATAATGGTTTTCCTGATTGGTTGGAAGCCCGCGTGGCGGAAATAAACCGAAGCGATCGCGGCAAATAGGAACGTTGCCCTCGGCTACCGGCTTGTTCAAACAATAGTCCTCGCTTTTACTTTCGAAAGAGTAGTTCAGAACGTCTCGGCCGGCCCGCAACGTTGCCCTCTTTCTCTTTCTATTAATGTTAATGCGCTGCTCGAAAGGTTGTAAATTCGCCGCGGCATTGTTGCACAATGCGTATTTATATAAGAAAATGTTTGGGCCGAAAAGGTACGAGATCCTAATCGTTTTTTAGTCACGATAGCGCCGCGATAACATCGGGAAAGAAATCGTTTTGCTCCTCGCGCCGATGCAACCTCATTTACAAAACCAAAACCCTCGTAAAACGCTGGCATAATGATCGCTAACCGAAACTATCGTCGGCTGTAATTAATAATCACCCGACGAAAGTGCTTCCCCCTTTTCGAGGCAACGAAAACGACAGCTTCGATCAACCATTTGCACCGCTGTGCGGAAAATAATTGTTCGTTCACCGGCGCTCGTTTAATTTGATCGGCAATTTATGCGTTCCCGAGGGATTGCGAAATAAAATCGTTCCGACATTGTAGGCGGAATCTCATTGATTCAGACACTCACATAGCCACCTAGGAAACAAGGGAACCGTGCTGAATAGAGTCTCGGAGAAGTATTTTAAGATAAGACAGGTCTACGGCGCTGTTCTTCCTTTCTCTGGAAAGTCAGACCTAGAGGGCCTAGACAAGGCGTGGTAGAGCCTGGGCCGGGGCCCGAGCCGGGGCCCGAGCCCGAGTCGGGGCCGATTGCTTTCAACTAGATCGACCGAATGTGTCCGTACCTCTCACTGTATGTGACTGGCATGCTCTAACGCTGATTATAGGAGCCCTGCCTAGGCGTCACGATTTTCCCGGTCAGATGGAGAGTCATTAGACTATACACGCTTCCATCGAACCAGCTCCGTTCCCGGTAATAATGACGGACCAGGGAACTGCCATGATCTCGTACGACTTTAATTGAGTCCGCTCGATGATCAACCACGATAATACACCCACGAGAAACGCTGATTTTTCCTTCAGTACGGTAAATTCTTTGTACAAGTCCGCTACACGATTCTAGCGAGGGACATATGTGGGATGGGAAAAATTATTCTTTGACTCACGCCGAACGTTGCCTGTCAATTGCACACTGCACGCTGGAATCGTAAGTGACACTATTCAATGAGTGTTCCAGCCATGGGACATACAGTTAATTCTCTATATAAGTCCGCTACACGATTCTGGCGAGGGACACATACCAGATGGGAAAAATTATTCTTTGTTTCATACCAAACGTTGCCTATCAATTACACACTGCACGCTGGAACCGTAAATGTCCCTACTCGATGAAGGTCCCGAACATTCAGTAAATTCTCGATATAAGTCCACTACACGGTTCTGGCGAGGGTCATGTATCGGATATCTTTGATTCACGCTGAACGTTGCATATGAATTGCACGCTACACGCTGGAATCGTGCATGACCCTACTCGATGGGTGTCCCAAACATGGGTCATATATACTGTTAGGGACAGGAAGGCTGAAAAAATGTATTTCTTTGAATATAAACGGAATGATACCGTGTTTGGTATCGTTTTAATCAGAAAAATGCCACAAATGTGTTGGTGGAGGTCTCATAACAAAATAATGAAAAATAAAGAAGTTTTGTAATTGGTTTGGTTCACACCGATATACCCGATCGTGTTATATTACACTCGGCGGTTCTCGTGTGGGTAGTTCAGGGACGTTTAAACGTAAGGCTCGTAGGGACTTATATCGAGAGTTCACTGTAATTGATTTCCTACGATATCAGGCTAAATTTCTCTTCGATGAAAATTTTCCTGGAATTGTGACCAACGATTCTACACTGCTTTCTCGCCTCTATGTGGAGAGCGGGTGGGGGAGAGTAAGAAAGAGTGATAGTGAAGTTTCTATCGATCAGTAGACCGATCGCAAACTTCCTTTCAGATCTCTTCTCCGGCCGGCGGTAGCCATTATGGCAGTCGTCTGTAGTAAAGATCTGTTTCCTCGAGAAGTACACTGAATTCAGCGAAGCGCGAAACGAAGCGCGAACACTCGTTCTCGATTAGGTTCTTGTCTCGGATTTCTTCGACCGACGAACCGACGCTCTTCGATTCATCTTAACCTAATTACCGGAACCAGTTGTTTTCTAAATCGGTCTAAATTGAGAGAGCCCCTGTCGAACGAATCCGATCGACGCTGTCCGGGGTTTCGAATTCGGCGATGACGTCGACGACCGTGCCGGAAGGGAGCATACTTTTCTCGCGTAGCCAATGTCCGTGATCGAGCGACCTTCGACGGTCTCGCGCGATTACGACACGCTCGTTAATCATGTAGAAGTCGATTCTGGACGTTTCGTCAGCGCCAGGGGAACACGTTATCCGATCCGAAGAAAGGATAGCCGCATTTTATCACGGGTCGGCTGGAAATTAATCGGCGCACGCTCGGGGAGCATGATGCATACGGTATCGTTCGAAAGTCCCGCGACGACGTGCACCTCCCCGTCTCAAGGACAAACCGTACGCCAAAGCCGTCTCGAATATTCCGACAGGCTCTCGCGTTCACCGTCGTCGATCCGGCCAGGGCGGTGTCGATGTTATCGTCCGTCATCGCGAAACTCGATATCGATCGAAGACAACATGGCGGAGCAACCGCCATCCATGCCGCGGTGCCATTCTCTGAATTTTTCCATTTCGACGCGAACCCGCGGAAAAGCCGGGACTCGCAGCCGTGGAACGTTAATAAACTGTTATAATTATGTCGACCGTTGCCGTAGCGAACGATTACCTAACGTTCCGACAGCAGAAATTGAATTTCCAAGTGGCGGCGACGCGAACGAAAGCGTTCCATCGCTCGGCAACGTTCTTTCGCCCCGGGTTATTTAATGTTTAAATTACGGGCCGAGCAAATAAATCGGCGGTGAAAATTCATACGTAACAAGCGCCGGAGTCACCGGAGCAGTGAGAAAGAAAGAAACACGACGGAATAACAAACTATTCGTATACAGGGTGTCCCGGCTGATTCCTCAGATGATTTCAAGCAACTTTTTCCTTTGCGAAATCGTTCTCCGTGGCCTGGTTTTCGAGTTATCAACGAAAAACACGGACCAATCAAAGCGCGGCCATAGCGAACGGTCTCCCGCTCCGCCAATGTCAACGCCGCGCTCAGCGGGACCCGCCCCCGAGGCGGAGTCCGTCCGCTGTAACCTCGCCGCTGATTGGCCCGTGTTTTTCGCGAATAACTCCTTAACGAAGCCACGGAGAAGATTTTCGTAAAGGAAAAAGTTCCTTGAAATCACCTCGGGAATCGCCTCCAACATTTTTGGGTCACCCTGTATAACGAAAGAATTGGTCCCCTTCTTGTCCGTCATCTGGGAACGTAACCGTTCTGGTACGCGAGCGTACGAGTCCGAATAATTAAATCGGCCGTCGGTTTCCGTAGGTTTCTGCGAGGTGTGTGCCTCGGTTTTATGCAAGAATTTTCTCTTACGTCGTGTGCCGGTTCTACGCCTGGTTCTATTATACGTACCGCAGCATTCCAAAACAAGGCATCGTGTAATCGTATACGCCGATACACATGCACACACGTATATACTCGCAAACACGTCCACCTGGAACGGAAACTTGAGAGAACCGCCGCGCCGCGGCGGCAGACGCGAGGAAACCGTGTTACATGCTCAATAATATACGAACACGCATTAAGTGTGAAAAATGATCGCCGTCGTTTTTGCCGGTTCTCCCGTTCCACTTAGGGAACTTCGAAAGCCGAACAAAACATCGGGTTGAGAAAGAGGCGTGCAAGAAGGAACGAACGCGCGCGATACTATGCGATTTCGTCTTCGCCGGGGAAAAAAATCGCGATGTCGATTACGTGACGATGAAAGGGAAACACCGGGAGAAAGATAGGTCGTGGAAAAAGTGAAATTGGCAACGAAAGTGTGGGAACGATGCGATCGAAATTTTACGATACCGGTCAGCTAATTGCGGCGAGCTTGTTATTGCGTTACCATAAAATTCGTGCACTCGACGCGATAACACGTCGGCGGTATTGCGCAATCATTCGGATCCGTTGTACGCGATTCGGCTGCCTAAATTAGCCGCGGGGGAAATTATCTGATCGCGTTTATAGGTAAAGGCCGTGCTCATTAATACCCCGAGCCGGCGAGGAATAAATCGAGGCGGAGATAGAGCCAACGGAAATCCCGTTATAGGTGCCTCGGACTCTGCGTAACCGTCGAAAGTGATAGTTGAAACGACAGTGTTTCCTGCGAGCCGACGAACGTGCAGCGATTTTAACGAAGGAATCGAGTTCAGAGAAGCGTGGCTTATAATCACCGTAACAAGCAGAATTCCTGCGGGCTGTGATTCAGCGCGTGAAATGGAACCTCGAGCTGCGCAACATTTGTCCAAAGATACTTGGGCATTGGCCGGTCCCTTTGGCCGATTGTCCAATCGGCGCCAAAGGGACGAGTCCTCGTTCTTTGTTCGGCGCGCCGTGAACGGGGAGGCGACAAACGCGGGAACTTTTCCTGTGGGTCGTCTCGCGAGCCGAGATGTATTGGTTCGGCGCGGCGTGCTGCGGCGCGGCGCGGAGTTGTCTTTTGTGCGAGCATTTGCTCTCGGCTCGGTTCAAGGAGATCCAGAAGCGACGGTGTGGCTCGCCGCGGCGGTGAAACAGCGCGGCACAGCGCTGCGCGCGAGTTACGACGCTCTGAATCTGAATCTCTCACGGTAAGCACGCCGTGCAGCCATAATCCTGCCTCGCCCCGTATTCGGGTCAACCGAGTAGTAGAAATTACGTAACACGTGTGCGCCGGGGCGGTTCCCACTGACGAGAGTCGCTCTACCGGAAGTCGGGAGGCACGTCTTGCCTGCCATAAGGACACACGGCCGTTCTATCGGCCATGGGAAATCCTGCTTCCAATAGGAAAATCCTCTCGAAGGATGAATCGGGCAGAACCGAAAGTATTACAAGGGAACGTCCAACAGCCTGATATGCAAATGATCCAACGCGGCAGAAGACATATTAACCCGTTTGCATCATTAGCTTATATACAGGGTGTTCAATATTTGTATGGTATGTAGGATACACTGTACTGAGTGAAAAAGGTTTAGCAAACATAGGTCGAAAGGTCAACCGTTTCTGAGGTATAAACATTTTTGCTTGTCGACTTCGTGATTCATTTACTGCTGGCCTTTTAATACGGGGTGTGAAAAAATCATTGCATATTTCTATGGTATATAGAACTCACTGTGCTGAGTAAAAAAGCCTCGGTAAACATAGGTCAAAAGGTCAACCGTTTCTGAGATATGAACATGATTGTTTGCTAGCTTACTTCAGTGTTTACAAACCGTGTTCTGAATGTCCTTCATCAACTGCTCGCAGCGGAAATTGTCCGCGGTAATGTTTGTCCAGATCTGTTTATGGCACAACGGTGTGCCACGGCAAAGAAATTGCGGAGCACTGATCCAGTCACATAGAGCTATTTTATTGTGTATTTTATTAAAATATATACTTATTCTAATCTATGTATTTGCAAGCGTTCAGTTGGGTCGCGGAATTGTCGCTAAAACGCTGTTGTGCATGATAGGTTCCAGCACTCTGTGTGCCACAACACGCACAGGATGCGAACAACGCTATACATCTCGATGGAGATCAAACTTGAAACAGAAAAGAATTTTAGTTAACGTTAAGTTTCATGTCCACCAGCAATGGAGGATCGGACTCTCCTATCCGCTTCGCGTCGTTTATGAGAAATTCTGCTGGTTTTATTGCGTCACAAAGATATCCGGAACTAACGGTACAAGGACGTCGTGCTTTTCTTCTTTCGCGTCTCGGCGGAACAAGTGCAGTTGCAAGTCGTCGTTTCAAGTACGTTCGTTTCTCTTTTACTTTTACCTCGCGTGAAAGAGGAACAGCGTGTAATCGTGGAACTTGTGCGAATAAGTTGCGTGGGCATTCGGAAAACGTTTTCAAATTACAGCTCGTGTCTGAATTCTCGCCGGGACAAAAATTGAGACTTAGCATTGACACTGGTCGAGTGCAACGTTCGCATGCAACGCCCGACCTATACCGCGGTTCGTAAATGTTCAGCGGGCACGATTTACATAACAAAAGCGATTTTTCCGGCGAACGGAACCGATCCGGGGCGAAGTGTCGGTAATACCCGAGGTTCGTAGGAACATTTCACCGGCATCGCCATAACACTTTCCTTCCACGGTACGTCTCGGGCCGGTCGGGCCCCACGGGTGTGCATTCGCAACGGTTATGAACGTCAGGCCAGGCTCGAGCGAGCGATAAGGAATTTCGAGCCGCGCATACCATTCGCGCGTACTCGAGTTCACCGATCCGCGAAACTCGCTCTCTCCTCGCCATCTTCTGTTTCCTATTGACTATAAACTGCGCGCCGATGCAGATCCGGTTTCGTGCCTGGAAACTAGAATAACGGGCTGGTCTGCCTCTGCATTCTATCGCCAATCCGACTATTTCGATTACGACTCGTGTGACGTGATAAAGGTAATTCCCTCTCCTGGCACGATCGGACCCTCCGACCCCGTCCCGTTCCGAGCGTCTGACATATGACGATCGCTTCCACTGGCTCTTGTGCTGCGCCGGAATTTTTCAATTCCAAAAGAAAAATTGTACAATACTCGGGGGAAATGTCGAATCGACGAGGAACTGAAAAGATAGCGTGACGCGCGCAATACGTAGAACCGTGTTATTACGCGCGTGATTTCAACGATGATTATTGAAATTACACGACAACATCGGTATACGCTTATTTGTGGAAAGTTCGCGTCGAGGGATATGAAAGTTAACGATACCTCGAAAGCTCCAAATTCAATTGAACGTATCCTGAAATTACCCGAGCAAGATTTGCTAACCGCCAATCGCTGACCGCTTTTTGCTACCAGTGTGGACTAATATATCCTCTGGCGTTTCGATTGAACAATTTCTGTTTCCGCAGGTAATCCCGATATGCTTCCTGCTGCTGATAGAGGCGAAGCGAGCGGAGATCCGACCTCGCATAGCGGAACCGCAAGTGTACTACGAGGAGGATGACAGCCAGGCGGCCGAGGACGATTACAGTCGGGCGGTGTATCAGCCGCGTACCCGTGCGCTTCCTACGCCGCGATCGAAGGACGCCCTGCACCCATCGAAGCCGCCACCGGTCCAGACTATTCGCAATTACAACAAGGTCAACGACGACGGGTCCTTCACTTTCGGCTACGAGGCGGCTGACGGTTCGTTCAAGGAGGAGACTCGAGGAACCGATTGCGTGGTGCGCGGCAAATACGGCTACATCGATCCCGACGGCAACAAGAGAGAGTTCACCTACGTATCCGGCAACCCTTGCGACCCGAACGCGCCGAAGGACGACGACGACGATCTTGCCGACAAGCCAGAGGAAGAGGATCTGAACGGGCCGGCGAACTATCCGTCGGTAAGGCCGGTGCCGAGACCGGTCAGACCGACCTATCAGCAGCCGACAACCCGGGCGCCACCGACCACCATCTTCCAAAATGACTATCGCCTGGACGACGACGCCAGCCAGGAATTGGGCGAAGGCGATTACGTGAAACCGTCGCCGTTGAGAGGAGGTGGCGGCTATCGAACGCCCCAACAGCAATACGTTCAATCAACGCCGTCGTCGGCTCTGTACGAAGCATCGCCCACGCCCAGCCCCAACCTCTACAGACTGGCATCGCCGACGACGCAATACCAGACGACGGCGTCGCCGATTCTACGCAACCAGCCCACAGTATCCTCGACGGCCTATCAGACCCTGGAAACGACGACCCGGCGTCCGGTAACGCGTCACCCGAAGCCGCAATCGGTCGCAATCACTCCCCGACCCCACGTCTCACAGGTAGCCGCCCAGTACGTTTCCCCGAGTAGCACCGAGCGCGCATCGTTAGCCTATACCCGCCCCTCGGCAGTCACTGTATCGCCCAATCTACGCACCACGGCACTAACAACCGCATCTCACCTTGACTTTGCCGCCGAGCTCGAGCGTTACGTGAACAACGTTGGCGTGCCCTCCAGTCCCAAGCACCACGCGCAACCGTCGCCCCAACCACCGAAAGCTAAAGCACCGGTCGCCGCCGCAGATCCCATCTACCAGTCGGAGCTCGTGTACGATCCCTCAACCGGTCAGTACAATACCCAACTATATCAGACACTACCCCAAACGGTGGGTGACTTCACCCTAAGTCACAAACTCCAACCATTCGTAGCCCAGCCCCAGTCCTACCTTGGACTGCAGCAGTTGCAGCAGCTACAGCCCCAGCAGGCCCAGCGTCAGTCTCCGCTCTATAAGCAACCGGTTGCCCAGCCAGCCCAAACCGTTCCCACTGCTGCCGCTGTGAACCAGCCGCAGGAAGTCCTGTACAGGAAACAACAGTCACAGCTGTTGCAGCAATCGCAGCAGCTGTACGCGCAACAACAGCGCCGCCAACAGCAGCAACAGCAACAACAACAACAGCAGCCGCAGCAGCCGGCACAATCGCACAGGCTCCAGCTGCTCGAATCCCAGACGCAACCCCAGTCCTTCTACTATGTCGCACCCGCGAGGTCCTCCAACGGTGCACCCCTTACCGCAAGTCAAATCGATCACTACCTTCGAGCCACCGCCGCCGGTTACTGATCGAAATTCCAATCGTGAGTCTTTTCTCAGTATACATGCAATTCACAGGGACCCCCTGCCTATCTTTTTGTACCGTTCGAACGCGTCGCCGTCGCGTCGGTAGGCCCCTGGCGGCAATTGGCAATAATATCCAGCGAGACTGTGCCGTCCTGTGTGCCAGGTCCTAAAAATTTCGTTGAACGTCGCTCGGGAATTTAACAGTCGTGCGAATCCATCGGGGAACGATGTTTCTTTAACTGTTCGCCGGATTCGACGGAAGGTTTACTTGGTATTCGTGCATGCTGTTCTTGCGCATATCTAACGTAATTATTAAAGTATTTATATCTATCTCTATATATATATATGTATCCGAGTAATACGAAGCCGGAGGAGGGTGCCGTTCTTTTCAGAGATTTCGAACGTCGTGTCTTTGATCCGCTTTTATGGACAACGTTCGTTCACGGGACGAATCGATCATTTGCGGCACACGTTCTCAAGTGGGATTGGAAAATTTCGGTTTTGCAACGAAGGGTTTGAGAGCGCCGGGTCCGGGACGCGATTTCCAGAGCATTTTTTCCAGTGTTTACGTTGAAAACGATTATCGTCGAGAGTGAAAGTCAATGACTTGACGCAACACTCGCGTACACGAGATACATTACCACGGCAATTTCTCATCGCCGTCGATCCGCGCGGTAACATGCTATACCGCACGGATTCCACACGGATACGCGCGGGTACACGCGAGTCCACACCCATACGACCGCGAGAATATCCGTCGTGTACACGCGAACGTTTCAGACACGATCCCGGCCCACGTACACTCGGGCTTATTTGATTACAAAACACAAATACGTAGGATCGAGCCGGATAAACATTTGCTGTCGTAACGATGACGGTACGTTTTAATCGGCCGGTGATAACTTTTCCCAGCCGCGCCGGTAATTAACGACAGGCTCCCGGGAAATTAATTAGAAAATACATGTCCGCGGATCGATGGAAGTTGCGAGTTGGAGTTCGTCGGTTCTGATCATTACATTGTTACACAAATCTTCGATCAAATTTTATACGATTCCAGATCGCGATAGAAGCGATTAGAAGCATCAAACAACGTCCGCAGAGCGAACGTACGATGCAGGTAGATTACTTTCTTCGATTTCATTTCTGGTGTACCGAATACCCGGCTCGAAAAAATCCATTCGAGTAATTCAGGTTGTTATCTTTTCCGGTTGGATCGCAGATTTGTCTAGACACACGGTGGTTTTTGCGTTCTCGAGTAGCGTAGCGGCCGCGATCAGAATTTGAATCGGAAGGCGGTATCGGCAACGGTATCGGAGTTTCGCAAGCGAGGAAAATTTTGCAAGCCCGGCTGAAGTGCGATCGGTCCCGGGGCCCCGTCCTTAGAGAAGTGACTGTAACTTTCATTGGCGTGGTCTCACCACGCGCAGGGACATTCTACTCGACTCCGTGGAACTTTCTATTTGCATTCCCTGTCGCGAGTATGAGAATCGATTCGAATCTAATGCATCCTACGACTCGGTCCCGTGGCGAGCCGTACACCATGCGCACGTATGCCCGCGGAGATCCGTGGCGCGATCGTAAATCGAAAGGCGTGGACCGGCGATCACACGAAACAGATTTCACACGCACCGAAAGGTTCGCTCCGGCACGGCGCGCACAGTGGGCAATTTGGACAAAGTCGGATTCAATAGCAAGGAACTTTCGATAGGAATGAGGTAGAGCGATGAAATTTTTTTAAAATTAAAGCTCAAACTTTGTAGAATATGGGAAAAATAGGGAGATTGTGGTACGAACGTTTTTTAACCTGGAGAAAATTCGTTAAACGTGCAGAAAGTCAAGAAAATTTTAGTTCTTCCAATACCACGAGCGGGAACAATTTTTTTTTAAACATGCTATACATCATTTCCCATAGATTTTTTCACGCTGATTTCAAATCTGGTCTGAAAATTTGTCTACGACCTCAGGATTTTGCAAAAAATAGATTTTTGTGACGAGAACTAATGAAATCACTTTTTCGTTGAAATGATTGGGCGGTAATAATCTCATATAATAATATATAATAATGTAATATTCCCATATTCTACAGAGTTTGAGCTTTAATTTAAAAAAAATTTCATCGCTCTACCTCATTCCTATCGAAAGTTCTGTGATTTTGAATCCGATTTTGCCCAAATTGCCCACTGTGCGGCGCGGAGCGCCGCGGCGGTGGACTATTGTTACCACCATTTTCTCCGTCACACGGTCGCTCGGCCTGCAATTGTCAAGTTTGTTTATATGTGCACGACAGAGGAGATAACAGTAGGAAAATCTTTGGGAACTTACGGTCACGATCGGTACACCGGTGAATCTCGAGCTGCTAGACATAATGGCGGATCTAGGGCATAACTTACGAGTCTGAAGACGGCGCACTCGATGAAAAATGATTGAACCTGTGAAGGATCGGTACGACATTGCGAACTTAGATGGGATTCGCAGCCTTTCGTCGGCGGTACCATGCAGAAGTGTCGACACGCACTTTGTCTACTCACATTGTAAATACTTCTTCGTTAGCATTATTGTTTAGCTATCTAGCGATTTGTAACGTTCTTTTACTGTGCCGGTAAGGAAAAACGTTTCTTACGTTTATAGTTGTTTTTATATTATTTGTAAACGTGATCAAAGAAAGATTGTATCGTAACGAACGCCGGTGTGTTATCTCATTGTTTCTCTACCGGTCATCCGATTTCAGCAGCTAACTTCGCGAATTTCAGCCGCCGAAACGAAGAAATTAAAAGCGGGTAAGTACCAACGAAAACGCTCGACGCGCCTCTTCCGGGATCCTTTTTATTTTTGCAATTCAATTCTATGTTAATCATTTGACAACGGGGCTTCTCGGATGGTAAATATTTCGTGGAACTTTCTCTTCCTAACGCTCGCGGTGAAACATTTCACCGAAATTTACATTTTCAAAGGCGAAGTGAAAAATGAACGTCTGAAGTATCCACGGGGAAAAACCTTCTTTGAGTATGAGTCGAAGGCTTTGCTTTAATTGTGGTCACACGGTCGTGCTGATTGCGCGCTCTTCTAATGAATCTCCTGCCATCTTGTGGGTAATGCTATCAATTATGTCGGTACAGAACTTCTGTGGTTTCCAGATAAAACTATTTCTGATTTTAGGGCACGGGACCCATCTAGGGACAACTACTGTGGGGGTACCAACTACCACCTAATTGGTGGCTACCCACAATTAGTACCTATATTAATTACACTTATCTGTCAAGCTTAACGAATATTAAACAAGAGAATCTAATACCTCTTTTTTAATATTTATTATGCTGTAATTTGCATCCTGAAAGTAATTGGGCCCCTTAACCTATCCGCAGAAAATTACGACGAATCGTTCAGGATGTTGTAATATTTTCCACAAAGTATGCGATTACGACGCGTAATAGTAAATTGCCTTTTAATAACAATAACCTTTTCAACGACGAATTGGTAATGTTACATCGAATAGAAATGTAATCCTTTCCCATTTTGTTTCTGAGGGGACGGGTTTGTTAAAATTAAATTCCGCAGTTAGCTGGTTAAACGTTCGCGGACACGTTATTATTGAGAAGCAAGAGTTAACTAGTTCTTTTTCTGACAACGCTGTATTTTCTGTTCGTGCCCGACCGCAGTTAGGCGCACACGAAAGCCGTTTCCGTAAAAAGAAATTAGAAAAGTACGGAAGCACGTCTCTGGTGTGCAGACCCTATTACGTCACGCAGAGATCTGCGTTATACAGTCGCTTTTCACTGATCGCTTCCTAATCGGTGGACGTATGTAACCTGTTTTGCCCAATTACGAACAATATTCGAGAAGAAACTGCTGGTCGATGTGCAATGGAACGGTGTTAAAGAAAATCGAATATTACGCCATCAATAACGAATCGTATTATAAAACTAACGAGCAGCGTGTAAACGACTCGTTAATAGTGAATCGTTTTTCCGTAAGAATGGGAAACCAAGACGGATGTCTGGGATTAAACAACGACACCAGGAAACGGCCGTTGAATGGAAGCGGATGTACAATTCGTTATAAACAATTTCGCGTTTGCGGTAAAAGCGGAATGCACCTACATCGGTGAAAGTGGCTGAAAACGGAAAGTTCTAGTTAAAGCATTAAATCAAACCAGGCCAGCTATATTGTATAAGTCGCCGGTGTATCATTTTTTAGTCATCGCTTTGACACGCAATTGCGGAAGCAGATCGAATGATCTATAGTAAGGGGCAAAACTGAATACACACTATTCGAGACAGCATAACTTTTTTTTAAATTAGATCGAATGACTTGAGCGTTTTTATGAAGGATTAGTTTATTATACGAGGTGTAGAAAATTTTTGAGAAAAATTTGAATTGATCGGAATCGCGAAAGAAAGAGTAAAAGTTGGTTCTCTCAGCTTTTTTATCTGAGCCTGAAAATTAGAAAACTCTGTTTTATTCACTGGAATAAATTATATCCATGCTGAAAATTTCGCCGATATTTGTTAATTCGTTTACAAATTATAGACAAGTTTTAAAAATGCGATTATATGTCGAACAAATAATAATAAAAAATTGGTGAACAATTCAGAGGTAAACTTGAACTTCGTTCGCTGTTTATTAGCGACCTCAAATCCGAAGGTAGGCTACTTACCAATCATTCTGCAGTTAATGCTACCCACAGCATGGTAGTGAAAGTTGCAACTCGCTTTCTAGTGCGCTATTTTACCGATCGATGATTAACAATGTTGAGAGTTTTGACGTTTCAACCAAAAAAAAAAAAAGAAAATTATTTCCAAGACAAACTTTCTAATTCGTTCCTTCATTAAGCATTGCTTTGGTTATCATAAAAAGGTATATCAGACTGAATTTATGTTCACCCGAGACTCCTCCGCGATACCGATCGTCAATACATTGGATTTCCAGCGAACTGTTTGTTCTCAATATTTTTTAAACAACATCTCTTTCGTCCAGACGTTCACTTTGCAGGCGGCCGTAATTATAATTCTTCGGGTAAGAGAGTTAATTAACAATGACTCCCCATCGAACCCAGTCACGCGATACAGGATGAACTTGTGAAAATGCGCGACGTTGCATGCAACATCCTCCTTTTCAATCAAAGATTAGAATAACGACGCTCGTTTCCTCTCTAACTATCCGACGAACGCGTGGTATGCGTACTGGCATAATTCGCTGATGCTAATGCCGTCCGCGATAATAAGACATGGGAGCACACGCAAGGGAAATGATTCGTGAAATGATTCAAAAATAGCGTCACGTTCCTTACGCACGATGACGCTTCTGCCTCGACGCGTTCAGCGGTGTCATCCCCACCGCTGAGACTCTTTTCAGCGTGGCAGCCATAAAAACTTCGCAGAGCGCAGGTGGCAGCCGCGCCATGAAAACAACAAACAGCTATAGTAAGCACGAGCAGAAAAACATGGATAGAAGTTCCCAAAATAGATCTAGAAACGGCAGTGTCAACAGAAGCCCTCGGTTGGTGCGGATTATAACCAGCACTATAGTCCTTCAAACTAGACCGGTGCGTGCACACTTGCACAGGTCTTGCAACACTATAGTCAACGCTGATACGTTGACGTAGGTAGGATAGACCTAATTGAGGACCTGCGAGTCTTGTATTCTTAGGCTACCACAGCAGCTTCTTTTATTATCCTCCTCCTTCGCAAACATATACACTGACACGCAACATGTAATAACACACTATTTATCTGACTTTTAGCCATGGAAAAATATAAATAATAATAGAAATATAAAATTACACAATCCCAAGATCCCCAACCAGATCAGGCCCTTTTATTATCCTCCTCCTTCGCAAACATATATATTGACACGCAACATGTAATAACACACTTTTAACCATGGAAAAATATAAATAATAATAAAAATATAAATTTATACCATCTCATCATCCCACCATCCCAAGATCCCATCATCTGCTACAGTACTACGTAACAGTAGCAAACTCAATAATTGAGACCACACCTCGGTCAATAAAAACGTAACTATCTAAAATAAGACAGCGATCATTTATAAATAGTTCGCGTGAGTAGAGTCATTTGGTTTCCTCGATTTTTCCTCCTCGTCGAGCATCGTTTGCACTGTCCCACAGTAATCGGTAACACGCATTCAATGACGTTCGAACGGTCGTATGGTCAAGGCGTTTCTTACCATCAGTGAGTCATTAAGCGGTCGATATATCATTAGAAATGATAAAATATGCATCGAGTGTGGGAAACGCTTCGCGTAAACGGAGTCACGAACGAAATTACATTTGTCGGACGGTTCTCGCGAAAATATTCAAATTCGAAAACATTTCGCTGGAATTCTTCCGTGAGACGCTGCACTCCCATACGCGTTGTTTAATTTGTAGTCTGCGCGAACGTTCCGAGAACTTTTTCGGGATTTCGAAACGTCGAAAACGAAACGGAATTGTCTGATTCCCAGGGGAAGAATGCGAGTCGTTCCGCGGGTAATGATGTAGGCGTGCCGAACGAATGCTGTTGCGTTACAATTAACACCGTGCTCGCTAACTCCTTCCGGAAAGTTGGATTCCACGCCGGTAGATCCTTAAACAAACGGAGATCTCGCTTCGAACGAGCACGCTGCCATTATCCCGATCGATTAAATTGCGCAACGAACAATTTTTTCGCACGGCCCATTCAAATCGTTGCACGTTCGGTCGGAGAGCCGCTTCCGCGTATAAAAATTACGAATTCCAACAAAGAAGAGCTAACGTTTCTTCCCTCGTTCTTCGAATCAAAATTTCGAACAGTAGAATTTCTGTTGGGGGGAACGATTTGTCCCGGCACACAGCGATCCTCCTGTTTGATTGAGCAACGCGGCCACGTTAAAATTATAAGCAACGTGTCGGAATCGCCCGAAGAAAAACACGACACAACGACCATTTGCGAGAAACGCAAGAACGTGGTATGCTGCGAAAGATATACAACCGATAGGTCCAACAGAAGGCGTATCAAGGTGGCATCAAAAAACCATGTACGAAACCCCGAGGAAATTGCATGATGTAATAATTGTCCTGTGGGAGTGTCTAGAATAGAACGAATACTACAATAAGAGTGTTGCACACTATGGGAACTATTGTTACAGATTTTACAGTCTACTACTGTTCTTGCCTGGCCGCGGACTCCCACGTGGCTTTCACTTGTGTCCCCGCAAGTCCAAAACTTCGTGTTCCATTCTGTCGTCGCTACTTCCTCTTCATCTCTGCCAAGGAGACTTCCGTTCTTTCCCGTCGACCATTTTGCGCACACTTTCATCCTGACCCACCACCACCAGACCACTTTTAACATGTCGATCCTTTCTATTTCGTTTGCTGAACACTCTCAAAGTCCCCCACGCGCCGCCTTTCGTCAGATTTGTTGTTAAAAAATATTCTGATCGACCCATTTGTTTCCACCTGTACCAAAAATGGTCAAAATCTTCCTCGAAGACTTGAGACACTGGAACCAATAAATGATGGTAGGGGTATTGGATATTAGCGCACACGCTATGCGTGCACATTAAATTTGCCGGTCGATTAAGTATAATCAGCGATAACTGCGGGCACGTATCGATAAAGCAATCATGCGCCGAATGCACGCGTAGAAACTAGTTCACGAGACGCGGGATCTACATATAGTTTCCATTTCGTTAGACTGAAATACTTTCTTGCCGTCTATTATACCTTCCCGTAATGAACGTTTAGGGGCCATCACGGTTGAATGTGTGGCGGCAGGAGTGTGGTCGCAGGACACGGTGGAGAGGGTGGTGGATGTCTAGAGTGTTGTCACTCTATATATAACGGCGAGCAGCACCCCACGCGATGTTAAGAACGTTCACCGCATCCGCGGTAACATGGTTTCCAGTTACAAGGTACTCTACTCTTTCCAGCTCTTACGGCTCGGCGGGTTTACCAACGTGTGCGATACCGATTCTCTCTAATTAACAATTCGGGGGCCTGGTCGTCATTACTTCCACTAGCAGAGCAAACCGTGCAGGACTTGTGCGTTCGCCGGAATTGTGACAATTATAGTGTAACGCTGGTTTGTGACAGTGCACGTTTCAGAAAACTTTCCGTAAAACCTAGTGCAAAGTGTTCCGGAGTGTTCCAACTCGTTGTCACCTTGCGATCCTCTATACTTTGCTCTATCGTAGACCACCTCCCGTGTCATCCATTTTTTAGTCGAATTTGATCGTCAAATCAGTATCCTCCATTTTAGCCCGCGAAGCCCATGGTAAACCCTCCCGTTGAATAGATTGTTTATTTTGTGTAATTTTCCTGTAGATATTATCGCCGCGGACTCCGAAGATGACGACATGGTTGATGGCAATTTTCTGTCTGGCGACTGCTGGTTGCTCGAACGTCACGGATCAGCAAACATCTGAGACGCATCACGACCAGCGGGTAGAGATCTTGAAACAGATCAATAAAATGAATGGGGACGGCTCTTACTCGTTCGGCTTCGGGGCTGGCGACGGATCGTTCAAGGTAACGCTTCGCGGCTGCTGCGCCGTTTCATGCAAAGGCATGAGATGCGTGTACGCCATTACTTAATACTCCTACGGACGACTCATATTCTGCGTAACCTACTCTAAATATAGCTCGAACACCTCGCTAAAACAGTGACACATAGATCCATTAAGCGCACTGGTTCCCATCATCACTCGAACGACCATAATTCCTTATCCGTGACGAAGATACTTTAATGCATGTTTTGAAAATGACCGCACACTAAAGCAAAGACTGTAGAATACTACACAAAAGCACGCGAACTGATTCTGAACGTAAGGAATGATTGTCAGGTCGAGAATCGCGACGTGCTAGGCAACATCAAGGGTACATTCGGTTTCGTCGATGCTGACGGCATAGTAAAAAGGGTGTCGTACTCGGCCTCTAACGGGACAGGGTTTAAAGCAACCACCGTGTCGACATTGCAGGAACACGTGTCCGGCATTCCGCGCATTAATCGCACCGCAACGACTAGGAAGCCGACCATCGTGTACTCGTCGTCCGCCGAACCGACCACGAAGCCGTCGGTGGTTCAGCCTATACCGCGAAATCGAAAAGCAACGACCACTTCGACCACGACGACGACCACGACCACGATCGAGCCACCTAAATCGATTTTGGGTCATTACTTGAAGGGAGCCAGCAAGACCAGGTCGGGGTTCGTGATCAACGGCCAGCAAAGACCTCTGGTGATCGAGGAGGAGGGGGCAGAGGACGAGGATTCGCAGATCAATCGGCCGAGCACCGAGGACAAGACCTCCCCCTACAAGAGGATCATCTTCGCGAAACGACCGATCGAGCAAACGCTTCGGCCAATCTCGGAGGACTTCGTGGAGAAGGAGTACGAGGCTAAAGTGACGAGCGGGAACAACCTGAGGAGACAGCTGCACGAAGAGACCACGAAATCGAATCCCATCGTGGAGTCCAGCAGCGACGACCATTCCGACGTGTACGGCGGTTCCTTGTCCACGTCGAGGCCTCTGTTCACCACGACCACGCCGCCGAGAGTTCTCCAACGGGTCTCGGCTAGTCGCGTCGAGAGGCCGAAGGTGTACGTGAACAGAGAGAACCTCGGCCCAGCGAGATTCGAGAACGTCAAGTACGACAGTTCTCGAGCCTACGAGGCGGAGGCGAAAGCGACCAGAGACGAGGCTCGGGTCCCGGTGCGAGTGCCCGAGAGCAGGGACTTCATCCGACAGAGCACGGAGCCCGTATTCGTGAGACAGCAGCCCGATCAGTTCCTGCGGGAACTGCCGGCAGGACGAATCCTTCTGCCGACTCAGCCGAACATCGAGGAAGACCCGGCTTACAGGCAGATCCCGATCAACAGAGTGTTGCTGCGACCTCTGCCGAACCAACAGCCAATCTACTCGACCACCACGGACGCGAACATCCATTATCTGACGGAGAATCCTCTGCCGGAGCAAGAGGAGGACCCAAGGGTCGCGGTGACGCAGGGCTACCTTCGGCCCAGACCGTTCCCAAGACCAATGATCTATCCGGAACCCGAGCAGAGACCGAGGCCGGTTCTGAGACCAGTTCCCCAGCCGGTCACTCCAGCAATGGACGACAGAGAGTACCCATCGACTCCCGAGTACCCGTACAGAGGCAGCACCATCGCTCTGCCCCCTGAACCACCGAACCCGATTGCTCCTCCACTGAGTCGTCGCGATTTCCAGATGCTGTTGAGAAGGTTGCTCGTCAGCCAATACGGCGTCCAGGCTCTGTCCTACCCGAAGACCTACCTCGAGGACGCTCTGTACGACCAGCAACCGTATCCTTCTTATCAACCAGGTTACCAAGCACCCGCCCCCAGGCCAGAAATCGGCTACGACCAGCAGCTGGCTGTCCAGTATGGCGACCGGGTGCCCGTCCGACGTCCCGTTTATGCCAGAGCGTTGACACCCGTCTATCAGCCGCAACAGTACGAGGAGTACAACGACGGCAGGTACGCGAAAAGGGTTTACAGGCAGAAGTTCTACACGCAAGAGGTCGCCGACGACGGGGACGAGATCTTGCCGGCACCCATCAGAGAGGCTCTCCTGCTGAGGATGCTGCAGCTCGCCATCAACGCCGAGCGCACCCCCGTGATGACCACACCGATCATGGCCACCACCACGCCCGCCTCCAGATACAGGAAGACCGGACCGATCAGGAGCGTGCAGATCATCACCGGCGACGACGAGGACAAGGACGACATGAAGAAGAAGATGTAACGGTCAGGTTTCGCTGATGAATTTTCGTTACTATTTCACCGCGATAGACGGGAGCTGGTTCGGTCAACGAAACGGCGGGATCGTCGGGTATATTCGGTGAAGCAACCGGTGACTATTATATTTATACTTCGGCTTTATAGATATAAGACAGGCACAATAAAAGCGTAGTACAAGATGCCTAGTTATAAAATTACAATACAAATTACGCGGCGTCTGTAGAGCTATTGTTTCGTAACGAGACGGCGTTAGTTTGAACCATTCCGTGGAGAAAGTAGGTATTATGTTGTGGCACGCGCGTCAACATTGTTAAATTACGAGAGGAGGCATTCCATGCTCGTAGGTTTTTAAACGAACAAAGCATATTATTTATTGTAGCTTATCCTGTATGTATCTTATTCTCCGATCCGCTGAATTATTTATTTCCACGTGAACCGTTATTTTCACTCCGCACAATTCTCTCTGATGTCGAAAAGGAACGATCGGCGCGGACGTCGATAAACCTAGCTGGTTCGAACGGCGATAGTACAAAAACCGGAGACCGTCGTATATATCCATTCAGTGGGAAATATCACACGGAATATCGTGGGAAGAGGGGAAACGTAAGGTTGATAGACAATCGCGGCGACACAGTTTTCACGAAATCCGCTGGAATCGTCAGCGAAACGAATCGCCTTCTCGGAAAGGGAAATGTCCTATGTGTTCGTGCAACGATTTTCCGCACGACAACTTTCAAGTATCTCGCAACGCACGGTTTTTGCTTTCAAAGAAAGACTCTAAGCCGTTCCAACGCGAGAGCAATTAAACCTAGAATATATATATATACATACATACATATATATGTATATATATGGTCAGGCAAATGCACGCGTCGCGTACGTTGATCTTGCATACGCGCGGCCGCGCTGCGCCGTGTCACGTTTCGTCATAACGTAGATTTTCCAAAGATGACACCACTAGAGTTACCACTAGAGCACTGAGCAAAAGTACTGTAGCTTCGCGTCAAGGGGGCGCCGTGCATTTACTGCTATCGCCGATGATTCGCATCGCAAAACCCAGCAATCTCTAACAAAGTATCCGCCGGGTCTTGAAAACCGACAACACGAGGGACGATAGCATTGAATGTATCCAGCCGAGTCGCAGCGCCGTCCTCTAGCCTTTGATTCATTGTAAATAGAACTTCGTACGAACTAGTGTAACATATGTATCGAAATAAAACGAGACAGATGGTAGACAACGTGGTGTGAGAATTCATTTCGCAAGCCTCTGAGAGCCGGCTCCGCCGCGAAAGAATAATAACGTATCCACCGCGAGTAATTAGCATCGCGGTTTGCGACACCTCGCAGTCGGATATTACGGACTTGTTAGGTGCCTCTTGTTCGTTAGGTGCTGCGGCCCGCAGACGGCTGCCACTTCGAGGGTGTAGAATGTGTAGGTTATGGGATTTCCCGCGTCGTTTCCACGTATTCGCAGCCGCCTCTTGCCAAATCTTCTCTGGATAGAGGCACCTTCTGCTTGAGAAAGTTCTGCTTCTCCGGGCAGTGGCGGATTTAGGAGGGGCTAAAGGGGTGGCGTACTTTTGGAAAAATACCAAAGCCCCGACAGTAAAAACAAACGAATAGAGATGTAAACCATTTTAAAGACAAAAATAGGACCCCCATGTCTGAAAAGTAGGTCACTAATGTTACTAACGATTTTGTGCGTTGTGCTATTGGTAAACATTTGGGCCGACAGCGTAAAGGGTGGAGGGAGTTGGCTCTGCCGAGGTGTAGAGGTGACTCCTAGGCGGCAGACGTATATATCCGCCATAGTGTCCGAGTACCTATGCGCAAAATGCGAACGTTTCAACTTCGAAGGTGAACGTGCAACGAAATAATGGCAATTTCTAATAAACGCGCACGGTACCGCCCGCGATCATTCAGCGTGCTCGATTCCCCTCGAGATAAAGAGCATTTCCTCCGTTCGAAAGTAAAAGTCGCACCGGATGAAACAATATTTTCGCAGGACAAGCGACCTTTCAATTTTTCGCCGCGAGCCGGACGTACACGCGAATGGTTGTCATTAACAGGTAGAAGTGTTTGCCAACTGGACGTTGTTCGTACGTTTTGCAATCCCACGACTTCCGGTGAACCGCGAACGCGCCAATGGCGTCCATTTCGCCCGTGCGACACAGGGATCGCCGGTCTAATTAGAACGGTCGTTGTTTTCGACGACTTTCCTCGTCGGCGAAGGAAAGTCGTCGGCTAGAGACACGGGGTTCATTGTCTCGCGGATTGTACAAGTCCCACGAGGAGACAGCGGAAGAGAGCTGATTCGCGATCTTGATAACGCTCGCGAGTTCGGGTAATGATCATACTAATGCAGGAACGAATTATTATCTTTACGGTTTGTAAACGACTCGCGCCTCCGCTTTTTCAAACAAACGGGACCACCGTGGAACGGTTCGTGTAACAATAAGTTATCTTTACGTTTATTCTTAATCCTCGAACTTTTACATACGGCGTAACAAATGTTTATAATCTATGGACAGCAACGCTGTCCGCACAATGGAAAAAGAAAACGCGGACGTTGAACCTCCCGGTCAAATACTATGGGCAATTATCGAACCCAGCAGTGTCCTCTCTCGACGTGTACGCGCTAAATAGAAGAGTACGAGCGTTAATTGGACGTCAACGAGAGTTTCGAGTGGACCGACGCGGAACGAGGTACGTTCTTCACGCTCTCGACGTCGTCCTCTATCGGGTAAGGACCGAAAGGCTCCGTCTGCACGCCCACGTCCTCGTAGTCGAGTTCCGATGATTCCTGTTCGTAAATTGCGTCGTGGCTCCGTGGCCGGGCGACCGACGGTATCCACGGCTGCGGGGTGCCTTTGCCGAGTGCCAGGAAAACCGCCGCGGTCGACAGCAGAACGACCGAAGCCACGCCGAAGACCAATCGCCACGAGCCTGCGATCTGCAACGAAAATTCGTCGGACCCCGTATATGTATGACGCACCGCGCGCCGCGCGTTCCCTGATTATCGTCGGCGTGGGAGCAAACTGTGTCAAGTTGACGCCGGGGAAACGAGGGTTAGCGGATTAACTTACGGAACCGTGAATCGCCTGAGTAACAAAGTAATTCGCTGCCAACAGTCCAGCCGCCCCTAGAGTAGAGCACAAGGCGCACGCGGCGGCAGCGCAGGCCGGAGACTCTACAGGCGCGAGGTCCGCAATCGCGGCTAGCGCACCGGCAGGGGCCGTGCCAGAGACGAGGAGCGCGGCTATTCCCAACCAGGCTGCCCCGAGTGCTTGACAACCGGCGTAACCGGCCACGAACAGCAGTGCCGCCGGTATGAAGTGAGCTGACGATCGATCGAAAGACCGTAAGGATTAGTACACGTTTGCTCGTTGATCGTTACGATCGACGTACACACCTGTGTAGACGACCAGCTTTCGCGCCGTGGTCGTAGAAACGATTTTACTCTCGCGAACGTGGTCCACGAGGAGGCCGCACGTTAGCGCAGCCATGAAGTGGCCAATGTGAGGTAACGTTGTCAGCACGGAGTCCTGAAAATATGAACAATATCAATATTGCAATAGCGCGGAGATCAGACCTTTCGTGCTGTAGTTCACCAATGGGAAAGCTTACATTCGCTGTGGAAAATCCGTAGATAAGTTTTAGGTACTTCGTCATACCGAGCGCGAGGGTTGCGTCGCCCCATTGGTTGCCCATCGTTGCCACTGCGGAGGCCCATACAGGCACCGAACGCAGCAATTTTCCCCATGGTATAACGGCGGCCTGTTTTACCATTAATTTTCTGTACAAACTCGAGGATTTCGTTTCTGAGATTTACTAGGTATCTGTATTTACGTTCGTATCGTGCTGGTAAGATTTCGGCGTGTCTTTAACGAATCGGCCGAAGGCGAAGTACCAGCATAGCGCGATGATGACGAGGCCATAGCAAAGGGAGTCTCTGCCGAAACTTCGGACCACAGCTGTTCCCAGCCACCCGGTCAGGCAGTATCCAACGCTGACAGCTATCGGGACATAGAATCGTCGATACAAATACCGTCGCGAATCGACTAAAGTCTGTAAGCTACTTTGAAAGTATACCGGCGTAACAGCTGAAGTACCAGCTTCTGTGAGTGCTCTTAAACCAGGTCATAGCGAGCATGTGAGCGGCGGGCATGGTCGCACCCTGTAAAATCAAATTTCATTTCAACACGGCTTTTCCGAATTGGAACAAGTCCGAGTAATTCTTACCGTACACAATCCCTGGAACAGACGAAGCGCCACATGAGACGGACCCCTCCACGCGGCTGGCACCAGCAAGGAGGCTAAACAGGCACTGAGAACCGCGCGCGAAAACACCATCGACGGTCCCGACCTTCCCCATACCAGGCATCCCCCTAAAATTGGCCCAGCGACTTGACCCCACAGAAATGCTTCTCTCATTATAGACTCCGTCCGCTCTTCCGGTGGTAGCTGTAAGTACCGTCATCGAAATTACGTTACAGTAGTGTCTGGATCTAAGCCTAACGCAGCCACACGATCCTTGCCAGTTCGCCTATCCCCTCCACTGGGGGGCACACCCCGCGAGGGGCCATGAAGCTCAACGCTTCCAAGAAGAACAATGTAAACATGACGCGTTTGCGTTGGCGCCGGGTTTGGTATATCGGTGTGATCCAATTGCAAAACTTCTTTATTTTTTTATGGGACTTTCGCCAACTTATTCGTGGCATTCTTTTGATTTAAATGACACTAAACACAGTATAATTTGAGCTGTATTCAGTGGTTTAATTGACGGTATATGGTGCGCCTTCGGTCGTGCGGTCCGTGTTTACACGCGTTGTTGACCTCTACGTTCGACACGGTCACAATAACAGCCCTACACGGTCTATGTCACAGCACGGACCCGCGGATCGGGCTTGGCTCGAAACTTTACTGTGATAAAGAGAAATCAACGATCGAATTGCTATGTTTACCTCCAGCAGTATCACTTCGAAATCCTCCGTCCGGTTTCGACTGCTGACATTGACCAGCATGTCGCAGTGCCACGACGTGTCGATGATGGCATGATTGTCCTTCTGATTGGCAAGCAATGCAACCGAAGAGCTCACTTCCACTGCGCCGCAAAGCGCGAATCCGACTGCCACCAGCGTAGCAACAATGTGTCGCGCTCGTACAGCGGCTGCGGGGCAAATAAAAATATATTTTCGACTTTACGCGGCTGGAGCGTTGAGAAACTCGCTTCCTTAAAACGTACGAACTGGTTGCCATGTCTGCGGTAATGCTAGAATATCGCTTCGTTCTGATAAGCTGCTCAAATAATAAGACGAGATTCTGTATTTAATTTGGACCCGTGGAATCGTCCGATACGCTCGTAAATCGATATGGCAATCAATAAAATTTTTGCAATTTCAACTTTTCGGTAAACCAACAGATCACGGTAACGCGGTAACGTCGCGAAATCATTTCTCTCGTCGAAGAGAAGATTGACAATGTACCTTGGAGAATATATACGACACGCACAATTAATTTAACGAACAATACACACAGTCGATTAAATTTAGAACGAACCTCGAACTTCTTTAGCAGCCTGTTTGATCTGTTCACTGCTGTGTTTCACTATCTGCACGCTGCCTCTCTTAACGAAGTCTGCCATTTCACGAAACGCGAAAGAAGCAAAACCAACGAGTGCATGTCTCTCTTATCAGTGTTCTCGCTCGATTCTATGCCTATTATCTCTTTCGTACCCCGTACAACACAGGTGACCTCGACTTTGGTTTTCTCAGACGTTATACAAATAATGATAATTAAAACAACGACTAGACGATAAGATTTTTCATCCATTTTCACTGTGACAGTACCGTTACGCGATGCAAATGATCGTGCTCGATTTGTCCCATTTTTGGGACACCGAATAAAACGAATATATAATTTTAATTTTACTTTTTTACTATACCGTAGCACATTCCGCCAATGTCCCAAAAATGGGACGGGCTTTAATTTTTATATTCAGATAAAAACAGTAACAATAATGGCAAAAATAGTTCCAGTCGGTTAGTATGAATATCATACAATCAATTTAATTTTCTTTTGTATTTCGAATTGGTAATGGGTTAAAACGGGGAAACTCATTTCGACGAGCAATTTTTATCCGAATTGAACAACGACGCGTAATTGCACGCAAGCGAATGTACGTGTAGGGGTCAAGTAACTCTCGGGACCGCGACCCCGGAGCTCGCTTTAACGCGTAGAAAAATTGTTACGGCTGTCAAAACAATGGACACCTGTCTCGGGTATTGCGAGTTCGGTGTGCCCACGCGATAAAGCGTATCGGGACGACGGTTTCCGGAAAAGTAATCGCTTACCTTTCATTTCACGCGCCGCATGTCTCAACTGGACACTGCCACGTTTAAGACGAACGAGCGCTGCCATTGCGATCAAGCCTGGCCATACGCGAATCGACGTTTCGTTGCGTCGAACCAATACATCGGACACATTTCGCGACGAGTTTCGCCGGTTGTTCGCTGGCACCTCTGCACCGCGATACGGTGCCAATCTGACCGCCGTGAGTTACACGAACCATACTGGTCATCTGCCGCTACGAGTGAATGGACATCTCTTAACGAGACTTGATACAATAAGTACCTATGCCGGGTCAGCCTTGAAGCACCGTTTCAGGTCTGCCCGCGATATTTTGTCACTCGCGCTACAAAACGATATCGCAGATCTCACCAGCGATAAGAATTCCGGCCGATTCCCTCGATAACTCCTGCCGCCCGTTGTCGCGCAAACAAAAACACACAATTTTCTCCGTGGCGTTCGTTAGCTCATCTCTTGACTGCGTCGACTCCTGTATTTTATTACGCTCACCTCATTGTGTCCCCTTAACCCTTCGCACTCGAAGCCATTTTAACTCCAAAACGAAACATTGTCTTCCGACCTAGAATTTTTCCCTTCTATATATATTTTTTCATACTATAAATACTGCAATGTAGTGCAAACTTTTAGTAATTTATTAAATATAAATAAATGTAATAACTATGGTCTCCGACTGCGGAACCGGTGGAGATTTTTTGGACCAGGTTCGAATCCCGCTCCGGGCCAATTTTTCTTTCTCTTCAATCAGATGTTTTTTCTAATCTAATAATAATTAATAATTAATTAATAATTAATTGCTAATTAATTAACCATAATTAGTCGTTATTTAGCCGTTAATAAGTTGTTAATTACTCGTTAATCATTACTTCATAAAAATACCAAAAACGTGCTACCCGCACTTTTAGCAATATTCTTAAAATAATGTATACCCAAAGAAATAAATTTGCTAAATACTTTGTCACGTATGCATTCTCAGAATCTGAATAATATTCAATTAAAAATATTAGAACCCATCATTTTGACGGGTCCCGCAAAATCCAGTGTTAACGCCTCAAGTGCCAAATATCAACGCCAGAGATTCGTAGAAAATGAGGGTAATTTAATTAATGAAACCACAACTAGAAATTTAAAATGAAATTTATAGGGGATGCTGTCTTAACCCTTTTGAATTCGAAAGACTCCGATAAAATTCGGTTTATCTTCTAGTAAAAATGAGTTAAGGCGGCCGGCTGGTCGACTCTGTGTAACCACACACATACGTGAAATCCATATACGTACATGAACTTGCAAGGGTCAAAATCTTGACAAATTGACGCTTCAATATTGCAACGAGCAGTTTAAAAGTGGTCATTTGTGTTTCCAAAAAGTCCAATCTAGGTCTGTCCAGAGCCCAAATCGCGAATTTCTACCTGATCGTGGAGTAATTTGCAATATTCGGCAGCATACTGCCAGTCGTGATGCGTTCCGCCATCTTGTGACGTCGTCCTTGCTTCAGAAAGCGAGATTTCTGCCGAATATTACAAATTACTCACGGAAATCGTGACGAAAAATCGACAAACACCGCATGGTCTCTACCAGGGAAAGATTCCGGGTAAGCACGGACAAGAACCCAGTTGTCCATGTTAGCGAAGACCAGAACCACTGTGTCGCTCGATGGTAAGTGCCCGTGGTTACCGACGATAGAACAGTGGAACCGGGGTCGGTAAGCGGCGACAGATGGAGAGGGCCCCCTGCGGGCCCCGGGATGTTTTAGCGGACCCCAAAAGGTTGCGCGTCAGGTGGTTCTGTCCCTGCTGTTGCCCCCCCCCCCCCAGCAGGGAACGAGAAACATCGTAGCGTACCACCTGCAAGGCGATTGGTCAGTTCGGAGACAGGTCAAACGGCAACACATCGGTTAGCGTCTCTGTCACATTTATCTCGCGTTCGGTTGTTCGCTGGAACGTTGTCGTCGCTCGTGCTCCGAGCGTGTATTGTCGTTTTGCCCGGGTCACGGGAGACCCGATCGTTCGGTCTCGCGAGTGAAAAATCCCCGTGGCTGTTCCGACGTCCCCTCCACCCCCCACCCCCCGCCGGAGGAACGCGAAATTCCAGCGGGTTCGAACCGCGAGCTTTTCAAACGGTGCACACGGCATTATGCGCCGCGGTGACGCGAGTGTCGCCGAGTGTGTTTTTGACGTCAGCGTGGTGCGGTGATCCTCTGTGTGAAACGTCACGCTCGATGAACGAAGAGGGCACCGTGGCGTCCTGTAAACAACGCGGAAGGACAGATCGCCGAGGTGAGTCCGCTCCGTTTTAAACCTCTGACGGCACGCCAGTGTTTTAGGTTAGGTTAGGTCCTACCGCCAACGTTCCCTCGCGGCGGGTCCCTCCGGACCCGTGCGCTCTTTTCGATTCTGAACGCTAACAAATGCCCCGCTAGGACCACCGAGTCCTCCAGGCATAGAACCCCCGTCCTTTTTAGTTCTAAACGATTTATGCCGGCGCACGTATCTTTCTCTCACTCTCTCTATCTCTCTCTATATCTGCCTCTCTGTCTGTCTCTCTCTCTCTCTCTCTCTTTCTTGGGCTCTCGTCCCTCCTTTCAGGAATGCGAACCCGGGGGTCCTCTGCAGCATTTCCACCGTAAACCCCTCTGCAACAGGTAGCGATGGGATACGGTTGCTCTACGCGTTCTTACACCGACGCACACAGTGGTCCGGATCGCAGAATTTGGGAAAACTGATCGATTTTGTACTGCTTTGTAAATGTCCGCAGACCTCGAGAATGAAGAAATTAATAAAATTGAACACATGTTTTAGCTTCTATTATCATTTAAAGTTGAACGTTTGGAAAATGGCATATATTTCATCAGGCAAAATTGCTTAAGTTCTTTTCGCGATGTCCTCTTAATTGTTTTCTCTTAATTTTTGTTTCATGATATAGAGCATTGCTTTCCAATAAGAAACCATATATTTTTTAGTGATAACTAATAATAATATATTCAAAAAATAATGCTAAATGATATATGACAGATTTAAAACATTTTATACGTTTGTCAGAGGAGATCTTTTTTATCCCAAAAGATCCCCGGCTCTAACAAACAGGAATATGTTCGGTACAACTTTGTTTAAATAACCGTACAAAAATTTCGTCCTACCTCGTCCTACTTTAGAAGTTAATTAGTTGTTTAAAGCTGACAATGTCATGGCGACCGCGCGGTTGTTGTGAAGCGCGAGGTAACCCGAAAACTCTTAGCACTGAAATTCGAACTCTAAACATCCGAAATGTTTATATTTATATTATGCTTTTTCCCAATGTTTAACTGCATCAGTCGGATCAGAACGATAGAAGAGAACACAATGAGAGAATCGAAGCATTTTCTTGAAAACTGTTTATGTTTTTATTTGTATAGTTTATGTGTGTTTAATTACAGTGTATTTGTTAGTGTACTGTTGTGCGTTTGTTAGTGTATCTGTTGTTGTGTATTCGCGTGTTTCATTAAGTTTAATACATTTATAAAACTCTGTCCTGAGGCTAAAGAATTATTAAAAAATAAAGGAAACAAGAGCCACCTGCTTCTTAAACAACAAAACGGTAAGATTAATTAGTATACTTGTTATTTTATCAATTTTTTAACTATGTGCCTCCACCTTGAAAAATCTGAAAAAATTATATGTCGACAACCATAACGAGACACTAAAACCGAGAAAAGTATAAATTAAATATCTCGTAACCTCTAAAAGATATCGGCATCTCAAAATTTTGTTTATTTTTTAAAATTCGGTTCCGCGGCTAAAAATTCTGAAAAAATTCGTAGTTGTGCATTCTGATAGCTATTATATGCCTGAGTTTTTTCATAATTTTCAATTGACGAGGATATGAGAAATTACCGTAAAACCTGATTTTCTTCGTCACCCCGTTATACTACCCCCCATGTCGACATATAGGCTTGAGAATCGGCATAAATTATAGATTTCATTATTTATTCAAGCTATCGAACGGTCTGTTGACAATTCAATTTGGTTTACACACCCGCATTCGGTGTGGTACACCCAAATTTAATGAATTCTGGAACTGTAGTGTTCATAATCGGTAAAAACGGTCGACCGTGAATCCCCTAAGGTCGAAATGGCGAATGTTTAGACAGGAACGCGTGAAACGTGCTCGGTAAATCTTACGAGGTACCGTTGCACTCGATTTTCGATACGTAATTTGACCCGCATCGCACGTTCTGTGTTTTATGTAACGTGGACAGATTTTGTAATTGGACACCTAACGCGCAAAAAATGCTGCGCGCCCGAGAATCGTGCTCGCTCGAATGCAAAAGAATTTTCTGTTGTCCTCCGCGGCTTATCCGACGATACAATTTTTCTGCTAACACGAGAAAAGAAGCTAACCGAACAATTATTTCTGAATCCTCCAGTGTCTTCCTTAAACGGCGGCCACCATTGTTTTCAACAACTGTTTGTTTTTACAATTTCCACTCGATGCGCTTCGGGACGTTCGACACGTTCGCGGATCTCGAGCGCAGACATTGCGTGCCTCGAATCGGACGCGATACGTTACAAAATCTGTCGGCGAAGTATCGGTGCTAATTCGAATCGGGGCGAGACCCAAATGTTTACGAAAGTGTGCACAGCTGATCCGATTTAGTATGCGGACGGATCATCGTCAATCCTGTTGCGTGTGCGGCCGCGCTGCAGCTCCGTATAAATAATTGATCGAACGGCCAAAAAATTGGGTACACATTCCCGGTGGTTCAAGGTCTATAATCTTCCATCGTGTGAAAGCAACAGAAAGGTCATGCTAGTCCTGTTTTCACTCTGATTGCTCTCCCCGGCGTCCGACCAGCTGGGTTTGCTGCACACGAACTTGCCGCGTTTTTTTCTCGTACGCGGTATCGCGTTGCAGACGAAACAAGTTTATCCTTTATCACTGGCTTCCACTTTATTTCTTACTATCGTCTAACTGTACGACAACCGTGGACGCCGGCAGCGAAGAGTAATAACAATATTATAAACAACTCGGCCATGCGACGTTGCAGGATGCGTAAAATAATTGAAGAGATATATTACGCATGTCCAAAACACGGGTCTAGTCAGGGACATGTATCGTGGAGGACATACTATTTCGATAGGTCTCACGAGATATGCCCCGAGGTCACCCATTGGCCCCAAGAGGTATACCCTGCGGCAGTGGGGATAGTTCTTTGGGACATATATAGAGTAGGCCTTTGGGACATATGTACATAGAGTAAACTCTGAATGTGCAATAGGTTGATACTATTCCTCGAGGGGTCATGAGCTATACCCCGAGGTCTCTCCTTGGCCCCACGAGGTATACTCCGGGACAGAGGGGATAGTTCTTTGGGACATGTATAGAGTAGACCTTTGGGACATATATAGAGTAAACTCTGAATGTGCAACAGGTTGATACTATTCCTCCAGGACTCACCAACTATACCCAAAGGTCTCTTCTTGGCCCCACGAGCTATACCCCGCGGCAGTGGGCATAGTTCTGGGACATATATACAGTAGACCTTTGGGGCATATATAGAGTAGGCCATTGGGACATATATAGAGTAAACTCTGAATGTGCAACGGGTTGATACTGTTCCTCGAGGCCTCTTCTTGGCCCCACGAAGTATACCCCGCGGCAGTGGAGATAGTTCTTTGGAACATATACAGAGTAGACCTTTGGGACATATATACAGTGAACTCTGAATGTGCAGCCGGTTGCCGGTTAGGCTCCCCCGGGGCTCCAGTTTGCATGTAGACCAGTTTCGGTTGGTTTTATTCCGGAAATTTGACCGGGCAATTATGGTGTTCCCGATTCGTTGTCCGTTCGAGGCTCGTCGGGAACGACCTTACGTAAATGATTTCGTAACAACGGCGGCGCGGCGCTGCGCGGAGGTACACTCGAAATCGTAGGAGACACCGCGATCGTTGGCACAGTTTGAGGACCACTGTTCCGGACGATCCCACCGCTAATTCAGTGCCTAATAGCGACAAGATAAGATTCTTCCGCGCGTTTCTCATCGTTTAGACAATAAAATCACTCCATCGGGCGAACAAAGCTGCCCGGAGGATCGTAGAGCTCGCGCGATCCAACAAGAAAGTAAGGGGAACCTGGACAAAAGAATGACGGCAAGAAAGCGAGAACATTTTCTCCAGCGACAACTCGACTAATTACCCCGTTCTCCCGTTTCATCGGCCATTTGCATGTTTCCCATGATTATCGTAAACGCGGCGGATCGCTTTCCACGCGCCATCAACCTTGGAACCGGTTGGTGGGGGAACGTATCTACGAGTTTACTTTCTTCGTTTCGTTTCCGAAACTGTCAAATTGAGAAAGTCACTCTAGGAAGATGCATGTTGTTGGCGTACGAACGAAAGTTGCGTGTTCGACGCTCTTTTAACTAGCCTGTGCTCGTGTGTACGCCAATAGCCGCTCGTTATTATTAAATTCCCTCGCGCTAATGGTGCATTTCGTTCGGAGAAACGAAATGCTGGATTATTTTTTGTTGCTCGCGCTGGGTGAGTCACCTAACGTTCGCACGTTAGATGTGTTAATCACAATGTTGAATGGTTCCACGGGACTTGCACAATGCCATCAAAATATTTGTTCTTATATTGTTTCTTATTTCTAGAGATCGGAAGGTCACCTTCATTTTTTCAAGAGGGTCCACCCTTTTTAAACACCTACGTTGATAGTCCCTTTTGTCAGGAATTCGGTGAATGCAATTACTCGAGGTCATTCAAGGTCAGAGAGAGAGGAAGCGTACAAAACGTATAATTGAAAGGGACTATTTAAAAGGGAGTGATCTTGTTTAAAAAAATTTCCTTCTGTCCATAAATAATTAGAAGGAGTACCAATATTTTATAATTACCTTGCGCTCGTCTCTCCTTTCCTCTTCGCCTAATGTTGGTAAGGTTCGCGATTGTTTTAGATCTTTCGTTTGTGCACAAATTATTGGACGACCAATTTCGTTAACGTGCCTGCTGCGGGTCTCGTAAATCATGACCCACTTTTAATCATTCACCACTGCACTTTCGTGTCAATATTCGCACGGCGAACGTCGATCCATTCGCTCGTTATGTGGGTATGTAGGTTTGTTTGCAGACAACGAGACCGAAAACAAAAAATTGTTGGAGTAATTTCTGCCGCGCCTAACGTAATTATGCAACGCGTTACGAAATGCCAACGATTGTTCCGTCGCGTTACGATAATGATCGTCACGCAGGTTTCGCGTTTGCGTACGGCGGCCTAGGCGATGAACCGATCTCCATGATTGCGCGCATCCTCCTCCCGTAACGCGTGCGATTATTCAGCGAAATCGAGGCAGAAAAAGATCGATCCGAGTCGAAGCATGCGGGAAGCGGTCGCGAGAAATCGCACGGCCTGTCGTAACGAGGCCATTGCCGGCGCGTATTTTCTCGGTTGTCTAGGAAACGGTTTTGTCCGTTCGTCGGCCAGTTTTTTTTTGTTCATCCTTCTTTCACCGCGTCGTGCGCGCCACATAACAAAACCCGACGAGACAACTGACATCGGCGCCCGATCCTCTTTCCGCTCGGTGAAAACCGTCTTCGGTGCCGTCGATGACTCCGGGACATCTTGTAATTAGGGTACAGGATCTTGACCCGAACCGTACTCGATACCCAGACGTGTTACACCGATCTTTATTATTCCTTACATAGACATTCTCCGGCTACTTTCATTCTGTACGTACACATAACCTGTGCACACCGACGGAATAATCTATTAACGTTCGGTGCTGGAACACGGTTACTCAGCAAACTTAATATTTTTAGCTTTATACTTCTCTAGCGCACACGTCTCGACACGCCTTATAAATCCATTCGTTTGCAGTTTAATTTTATTGTACCTTATGCCCGTACCTTGTGCCCTTACCTGTGGCCGTACCTTGTGCCTGCACCTTATGCCCATACCTTGTGCATGTACCTTATGCCCGTACCTTGTGCTCATACCTTGTGCTTGTACCTTGTGCCCATACCTTATGCCTGTATCCTGTGCCTGTACCTTGTGCCCGTACCTTATGCCTGTACCTTATGCGTGTACCTTGTGCCTGTACCTTATGCCCATACCTTGTGCCTGTACCTTATGCCCGTATCTTGTGCCTGTACGTTATGCCCATACCTTGTGCCTGTACCTTATGCCCGTACCTTGTGCCCGTACCTTGTGCCCGTACCTTGCGTCCGTACCTTACGCTCATACCTTGTGCTTGTACCTTGTGTCCATACTTTATGCCTGTACCTTGTGCCTGTACCTTGTGCCTGTACCTTGTGCCCGTACCTTATGCCTGCACCTTATGCCCATACCTTGTGCCTGAACCTTGTGTCCGTAGTTGTTCCCTACCAGTGCCTGTACCTGTGCCTTATGCCTGTACCTGTGCCAGAACCTTATCCCGTACCTTGTGCCTGAACCTTGTGTCCGTAGTTGTTCCCCTACCAGTGCCTGTACCTTATGTCCATACCAGTGCCTGTACCTGTGCCCATACCTTATGCCCATACCTGTGCCTGTACCTTATGCCTATACCTTGTCCGTACCTTATGCCTGTACCTGTTCCTTTACCTGTGCCCGTACCTGCGCCAGGTGTTGTGCCCGTAGCTGTGCCCAATAAATAAATAAAATGAAATAAAACGAGTAATAGTAATAAAAGAAAATGCCGCGGGGAAGGTTGCTCGTTCGTTACTTCGACGAAGCATCGTCGTATTTCATGTACCCGGTATAATGAATTTATTATTTATACTTGTACAGGGACATATTTCTCGATTCCCGGCGCGCATTCCACTGGCACAGAGTTGCAGGCAGCATTTCCTGCACCTGTCGTATATGTAACACGTTGACCATGGACATGGATGCGTAAAACGATGCGCACACAAGCGCGCGCGCGTGAGTCGGTTGTCGTCTTGCATAATTGACGAACGAGACGGTGCGATTTTTCGCGGGTAGTTATGCTACTTCGCGCTCGTCGATCGCTGGAGATGCTTGTTTGTTCCGTCGTTATTCCGTTCGAGCGGTTCGAAGCGTTTAACCCCCTCGGCGGTCCCGAACATTGTTTATTAGTTGTTGAAACATAAACGAGCGCGTTCGAGGAACGTTTCTAGAGTGAAGTCCGCCTCGTCGGGCAACGCGGCCTTCCTGCCGGCGATATTCTCAACAGATATTTTTATAGATATTGCTCGTATTATCGGCCATCCTTGGAAACGAACAACCGTAGAATTTGCCAAGGAGACTTGCAAATACGTTTTGTCTTATTTATGCTGTTAGCCGTTGCGCGTGCGTACTTTTACGCGCTGGTACGAATTTGAATATGTAGACCGCGGTTTACGGGACCGTGAAAACGCTCCTATTAACGTCATATAAAACAGAAAATCAACGTTACCTCGAACCCGGAACAATCGCGAATTCTTCGTCGGATGAAAACAAGAATCGGAACACCTACTTCGCGTCCGGTTTTCAATCGGAACGCGCCTCCGATCGTGCAATTACGCTCGCAATTTGCTTTAATCGATGCCTAAGCACGTAGGCGTAAAAAAAGAAACGGGACGACCTTCTTGAGGCGGGCATTTTTCAACAAGCGAATTCACCGCGATACGCGTCTGCGTTCACGTCTGGGCTCGCAATCTAAGCTCTAATTTGCATGAACCACCTCGATGCCGCCTCGATTGCCGGTCAGTAAATTATCAGTTGCATCGTCGACTAGTAAAACAGTTTTACTCCCGACGAAATAAAGAAAGTGAAAAGAAAAATAGAGCATCGCTTTCGGCCTGACGTGAACTCTCCGGCGGCTATCTCTCGTTCGTTTAAATGCGGATGGAACAGGAAGAGAGCGAGCCGCGACGAGCGTTACAGTAAACAAAATCGAGCGTAGCGTTCGTCTTTTCTTTTCTCTTCTTCTTCCCAACCGTACAGGATGTTTACTATGGAAATTTATGTAAGCTTATTCGCGCGGGTTCTATTTATTTGAACGTACGCGTGTACGTGTAACTTTAACGCACGATCTTACGTAAATTTACTACGCTTATCTACGTGTATCTACCACGCTTTACAATGTTGTCCGAGCGAGCATCAATGATAATATATTCTGTCGCGTTGATTACAACCGGTATTTTAATAGGGAGTCGCGAATCGTCTCTGTTCTTGGATAGAGACAGATTTGACGGAGGATTTATGAACGAAGCGGAGATGACAAATTAATTACCCGCGAGAACGCGATGCAATTGCGGCGCTGCGTTATAAGCAGCGAGTGAAACATTAACAAAATTTTCGGGATAACAGTGACGTTATAACCGGCCGGGCAATATCTTAGTGCACGGAAGCACGATAACGTATCAGCCGAAAGAACAGCGGCGGGACTGACCGGCATGATAGACGCGAAAAGCTTCGCGCCTGCGCGCGTCTTCTCTCCGGCGATTCAATTTCCCTGGGCGATCGTAAACATGCATAGAAATCAGAGATCGCAATTTCTCTGTACTTTCACGGTGGCGTCGTAGTTTCCCGGCACATCAGACCTCGTTTTCAAGGCCAAAGGGCAGCGTTGCTTCGAACTGCGGCCTTATTCATGCGATATTATCCCAGCCACGCTTTCGATCATCCACCGATCACAGCCTTTTCTCGATACGTGTCACCAACGCGGGTCTCGCCGGTGACATACATCGTCCACCAGATATTATTATTCTTCTATCCGCGCGAAGGTCGTACTCGCATCATGTTTACACTCCTCGCGGAGTTCGTGGCCCCTCGCGGGGTATGCTCTCCGGTAGTGGGGACAGTTGCGCGACTTTTATCAGCCAAGTACTCGCGCCACGTATCGAGAAAAGACTGTGTCCCGTATAGCGAGGTGCGCTATTTTTCAGAGAATTGTTTTTGATAGAACAATCTACCTCCGTCACTCCGCACAAGTCTAGGAGGGTTAGGGTTGTTGTCCCCCGTGATCAGAAAACCGAGGCAGGTTGCGTACCGATTGTCGAGGACCTAGGGCAACGGCGGGTACCGTCGTGAGCCTTGTCGGACATGCGGGCCGCCAGGCGGCTTCTTGGAATTTGCCGCCTACAATGTCTCCCGAAGATGTTTTTGCGGAGCGACGGAGCATCATCCGATACTCTATTCGTGTTAGCGTGTCGACACGGGATTTGACGAGTAATTGTTAGTGCAAAATCCTAGTCGAAGCCTGTCCCCGGAACCTTTTCGTCCCGCTTTGCCCGATACAATTTCATCTATCAGGGCCATTTAACCGTTTCCCCGCAAGACGTCTCGTCCTCCAAGGTCAACGGACAGTACTCATCCGCGGTGACTCTCTCTAAATCCCCTGCGCCGTCTATCCGCGGTCTGAACGGTAGCTGGGAGACCAAAACGCCTTCGAGCGGTTCTCTCCGGTCGGCGTCCTCCTCGAACTCCCAGAAATCGTCGTTCGAGGTGTCCCTCGCCGAGACGAAGTCCCTCTCCGTCAAGGTGATCGTCTTTACCGTTCGTTTTTTCGGCCTCCCGGCTTCCCTAGGCGGAGTGTCCCTAGGGAGGGTGGCGGACCTAGCGTTCGTTTTGCGATTTTTCGTTTCGGCCGAGGATCGCCGATACTCTCGCCTCTTCCGTTTGAGGTCACGGTCCTCCTCGTCGTTCGAACGAGTCGCGTCCGATCGGGAATCCAGGGATTCCTTGCGCGGCGACTTCCTGTTTTCCAGCTTCGATTCCGCGACGGTCCCGAGGAATGCATTTTTATCGGTGGAACCGCTCGCGGCCTCGTTTTCACTGGTGCCACCTGTCACCTCCTCCTCTCGGGCCGGTTCTCGTTCCCGTCCGTGGCCGCTCGGCGTCGAATCGTTCGCTGCAATTTCGACGGGACGGCCGGTCGATTCGCAGGTTTCGTGGATCTCCCGCGACGGTGCCACCGTCGTCGGTTCCGCTTCTCTCGCCGTTGGGACGGGATCGACTTTACCGACCGCGCCAGCCGCCTGCAGGTCGGACTTGATCCGCGGATTCTTGCGATACTCCTCCTCGAGGTAGTTGCGAAACTGATCCCTGAAGTAGCCGTCGATCAATTTCCACACGTTGGTGCTGTACCAAGTGAGTATCCCGATCAGGAACACCCCGCGGAACAGCATGCCCAGCATGATTGATCGATTCCCACGGTTACGGCTGGAGCGAGCAGAAATTCGCAAAATGGTCGCGTGATCGGTTCTCGAGACGCTAGGCTAAATCGACGGGACGTTTCATCTCAGTCGGAGAAGTATTCACCGAGCAGAGCGAAGGTCTCCTGCAGCTTCGGCCATCCCACGGTGACGAACACCAAAATCGAATTGGCGATGACGAACAGTCGCATCATTTCGATGCCATCGCTGGACCGCAGCCACTCGCCGAAACCCTGGTTGTCTATCTCGTCGTTCAGTTTTGCTTTCTCCCCGTTGGTGTCCTTTTTGTTGTCCGGCTTTTTGTCGGTCGCCGCGGCGTTGTCGTTCGGTCGCCCTTTCGCAGTCTTGGCCTCATTGTTCCGCTTCTTCATCGCTTTCTAGGCGGATCTCATCTGAAAAAATTCCGCGAGAATGAAACAAAGCTGAGGACTCGGCGTTCCTCGAGCTTCTACAACCACGTCGGATCCTCGACGTTGACGACGCTCGCGACGCGGCGGTAAATTTTTAAGCGACCCGGGACCCACGGCCGCGGCATATTTCAGACATTCCTCCGCGTAAAGAAGATGACGCGATGACCGTGATCCGACGTGCATGCATGATTCATTTGCGTGGCGCGCAATGTCGCGTGTAAATATTCGGCTACCGAACGAGAAAATTATTCATCGGGTTCGCTTCTACGTTATCTTAATAATCTTAATGTAAATAATAAAGTAATCTTAATTTTTCTCTGGCATCGGACCGTGCGAGAACGCAGTCACTACTCGATATGTGTCAGAAGTGTGTAGCCTGTAATCGTCGCGGAACTACCCCCACTACCGCAGGGTACGCCTAGAGAAGGGACAGAAAGAACGGAAGACCTTGGTGGCCAAGGAGTGTAAATATTTTCTAGCCGATTGTTGTCCCTGGCCAGACCCATGTTTCGGACAATTATCGAGTAGAGACTGGAATATGTGCGAATATTCGTTTCGCATAAAATTCTAACGAGCCGCATGCCTGTACTCGCAAACTATTTCTGAATGCGGATTTATGCCTTGCGACTGAACCGAGTGGAAACTGTGGCGAAAAGTGAATCGTTATCGTGAAAGACGGGGGTGGGGGGTAGTTTATGAAAATTTTTTATCCCTCCGCCAACCACCGTTAAATTGCTCTGCGGAATACTATTTCGAGAAATATTGCATCACAAGAACCTAAATCCACGGTATTATCATCGCGAGTTTTTCTATCATGCTTCATTCTAATGCGTTCGCGCGGGCTCAATTTCAGGCTGGCTTCGCTGTTTGATCTTCCTATTGAATCACTCCGCGCGTCAAATCGATCACTTTTTACCGTCGACGTGGTGGAATCTTATTGGAAATGAAACGAGATTCGATTTACGAATTTTTCTCGCGGCAACTGTTCGTCAAATTGAGTCTAGCATTTCGTCGACTAATCCCTTAAGTGTCGAGCAGTAACTATGAGAAGGCATATTAACTCTATTCGAAGCTAGTATCGCAGAAAATGTGGCGCGAGGTGACAGTAAACCATTGATTAGAACAGAATAGAATGAACCCTTTGTCTCGAGCCTGTTCGCATCCCGAAACTTTGGACGGTCCTATCGAACTCCTAATTACCGAAGTTTCTACTTCCATTATTTCTGTTGAAACTCGCATAATGTATGGCAGAACTTTAATCGCCGCTGGCAAAAATAGTTGTCGGCTGTTAACTGGCTGGCAATTAGGGCGGTCTCTATCCGCGACGTGTATCTCGTCAGAACTCGATCCGAAATCCAAGGCTCGCGATACACCTCCTTCGCAACGTATCACCGGAGTGACAATAATTTCTGAAAATTCTATGATACTCCTACAACGTGAAACTCGCGCACTCCCGAACAATTTTCGCCACAGCACCGTCCCGAAGAAATTTTCGTCGAACACGACGACGTTCCCGCAGCACTCGACGCGCGCACAATCGCAGACTTTGATTGCAAAATCGAATTCGATCACGTGCTTGTGATATTTATTATATTTCGCCGGGGAAGGTGCGGCCAGAGTTGGACGTGCCATACAAAGTTCGTTGAATTGAAATTACATTGAAAACGGAGTTTCCTATCGCGAGAGAACTCACCGCGATAAATTAGTGTTCCGTCGATCACGGGCCAAGTTTAGCGAAATCACGATTCGTTCCCGAGTTTCGCAGCTGCGGAGTTCTCCAGTCGTCGGGGTTCGCGTATATCGTGCCGGGTGAAACGATCGTCTTCAACTGTTCCCTAGTTTTTTCTCCTATACGCCGCTGTGTGTCCCGTCGATAGGGCTTCTCGAGTTGCTAAGCAGATTACAAGATTCTCCCGGTTACGTCAACGGTTCTCCGAAGTCCGCGTATTGAACGATTCGACCGGATACGCTAAAAAATCCGAATACGTTTTCAATCGCTTTCCTCTAATCCGTTCCTTGTGCCCGTACCTTGCACCCGCCCCTTGTGCCCATACCTTGTACCCGTCCCTTGTACCCGTCCCTTGTGCCCATACCTTGTACCCTTCATTGTGTCTGTACCTTGTACCCGTACCTTGTAGTCGTACCTTGTGCCCGTACCATGTGCCTGTACCTTGTGCCCGTACTTTGTGCCCGTACCTTGTGCCTGTACCTTGTGCCCGTACCTTGTACCCGTACCTTGTACTAGTACCTTGTCCCCGTACCTTGTACCCATCCCTTGTGCCCGTACCTTGTACCCAGCCCTTGTGCCCGTACCTTGTACCCGTCCCTTGTGCCTGTACCTTGTGCCCGTACTTTGTGCCCGTACTTTGTGCCTGTACCTTGTACTTGTACCTCGTGCCTGTACTTTGTGCTGGTACCTCGTGCCTGTACCTTGTACCCGTACCTTGTGCTTGTACCTTGTGCCCGTACCTTGTGCCCGTACCTTGTGCTTGTACCTTGTGCTTGTACCTTGTACCCGTACCTTGTGCTCGTACTTTGTGGCTGTACCTTGTGCCTGTTCCTTGTGCCCGTACTGTGAGCCTGTTCCTTGTGCCCGTACTTTGTACTTGTACCTCGTGCCTGTACCTTGTGCTTGTATCTTGTACCCGAACCTTGTGCCTGTACCTTATGCCTGCACTTGTGCCTGTACCTTATGCCCGTACCTGTGCCTGTACCTTATGCCCGTACCTGTGCTTGTACCTTATGCCCGTACCTTATGCCCATACTTGTGCCTGTACCTTATGCCCGTACCTGTGCCTGTGCCTTATGCCCGTACCTGTACTTGTACCTTATGCCCTTACCTGTACTTGTACCTTGTGCCCGTACCTGTCCACGGGCCTCGGCGGGCGCTCTTGCCGGCTAATAGCAGGTCCGGCGTAGAGCAAGCTCTCTCCTAACAAAGAAACGACAACGCCAGGCTGAACAGCAATAAGAATCTCTGATTGCGAGCGGCATGGTACTGCCAGGGTTCATGAGAACGCTTTGGATCGTTATTACGGAAATAAACTCTTCAGCTAAATTGCTTCCTTTTATAGGGCGATATCCCAGGCTGAATGGTTTATTTCTGACCGAGTCTTTCAATATTCACGCCAATCATAGCACGGCCGCCTTTCGGTAATCCGACGATAAATTCAGACTCGCGGCACGGGGACGAAACATTTCTCCCTTTCAAGGAGCTTCAGCGGATTCGTAACCAAAAAACACGCTCTTTTCATCGGTTATCCCTTCAAACGTGCGCTTCAATGTCACAAATAAAAATGCTATTTACTCGACGGACTCGCTGCTAAGAATTTCATGCGCGAAGAAATGAAAATGTCGAAGACACGAAAAGGCGCGGTACGAAGAAATTAATTTAGATACAAAGAGCGAACGTAGGAACGAAACGGACGGATTTTACGGCGCCGGCACGAGTCTTCTGAAACTCGAAGCACCTCGAGCCTGTTATTTTTCAACGATCCGAGACGGTGTCCGATGCTATCGGGTAGAATCGCGTAATCATTTCTTGTTACTCCATAACATGCCCCCGTTATCGTGATCCTCACCAAATGCGGGACAAATGGAACGAAAGATGCGGCACGGTGCAAGAGTTCCAAAGAGACCCTCGACCGCTCGTATTACATACACAGATGGCACGTTAGTTACAAGCGACCCAGAAATTTCTCAACAAAACGGCCAATAAAATGTATTCCTTGACCGTAAAGAAGCCTGTTCAACCGTCGACCGAGAGTTCCACTTTTCTTTTTGTCTGCCCGAAAAGAATCTCCGAGGAGATCACGGAGAAATAATATTCTAAACGATTTCAATAGTTTATAGCACCGGTCGATGAACCGGGACGGTGGAAGGACAGTTTTCTTGGTTAGGCTTCTCGCGATGATTCGACACGGTTACTTGAATTATCCGGTCAGCGTCGGACGCGAGAAATGCCGCGGTATGGTTTCAATGGACACACGCGAATCAATAGAAATGGTTAATCATCCCGATTTTTAGATCGCATCGAAATTATATTCTTCGTTAGTGTAATCGGCGCGCACGAAGGTCCACGCGATAACGTTAACGCTACGAGAGTAAGTAGGACAAAAGCACTCTTTCACTCTCGTTTGTATTGATGGTATCGTATAACACGCGGAAAATGATTGATGAAGCGCTCCTTGATTTAACCGGCTCGATCACTCCAGATGAAAACGCATCATCGTATTTGAAAACATACATATCGACTATCGCGCGCGGAATTGATCGACGACGACTATCGGGAATCTCGAATCATTGTCGCGGCCGTAATCGATGGTGTAACACCGTTATCACGATTCTAATCGGTGTTTCGGCGAATCGGTGGAACGATTAGACCAGGGCTGCTCGACATGCCCATCAGTGGGCAAGGGGAATACAAATCGAGGGGAAAAGGTCACCAGTACCGGGTCAGTCAAGTGACATCGTGGCAAACAATCGGGAATACGATTCGTACTATCGAAACGCACGGTGTTTCGTCGTTAATCGACATTCATTTCCCACGCGATTGATAATCACGCTTTCTATTCGAATTCCGTATTTATGAATCAGCAACGTTCGAGGGGACGGAAAACCTTCCGCTGACATTTGTCGAAAATTTGCATTTGTTCGGTGTGCTTACCTGTTACGCATACAATCGCCTTTATGCGGGCATGGGCGTCCGCAAACGTGATTTGTTTGCTGAATTGTTCAGGCGCTTATTACGCAGCAGTTAATTACGTATTGCGAATATTGTATGCCGTTGACGTATAATCACTTATAACTGTAGGGGGAATTTTAAGTAGAAGAGTCGTTCGTGTCTGGTGGAAGACAATTTTTTATTTTTCTTCTTCTGCTTCGCGAGTAATTCTTTTTTTCCTTACTCTACTTAACGCGTAATCGTTCTTCAGTCGCTCTAAACGAACATACAACTTATTGAAAACACAGCACGGTAAAGTCTTGACCTAAGCCGAACGGAGCTACACGATCTTAGTCCACTGAGGACATACCGAGACGCAGAAGCTCGAGCAGTGTAAAGTGTAAACATTGCCGCGCCGTTCTTTTGTACGTTCGGCGCGGTCAACGCGGTCACAAGAATATAGTAACCCTGCACGATCTATGTCAAAGCACGGACCCGAAGATGGTCTCAGATCAAGACTTTACAATTACACCGAATAAACTCGATATTGCCTGGCTTGTACGTATATCGAAGTTTAATTCGTGACAAACCGAATCAAAGACCACACCCAGTTAATGCGACGCGATGGTCAAACTTAGGACAGACGTCGAAGTAGGCGGCACTCGCAGGTTTATGCTGCCCCCGGATGTTCCCAGGCTGGATGGGTTGTCGCAAACCACGGCGAAACTTCCTTGATTGTTTCGCGCGCTCACGTAATGGATCACTCCTGCGGAAAGGCGCGTTTATAAGTTTCTTTGCTTATACAATGATCAATCGCTCGTTAATCAACTGAAATCGGAGTCTAACACAGAGCTGTTCAGCTACTGCCCGTGGGCACAGGTTCAGGCACAGGTACAGGCACAGAGATGGGTATAGGTACGGCTATAAGGTACAGGCACAGGGACGGGTATAGGTACGGCTATAAGGTACAGGCACAGGTACAAGCACAAGGTATGGGCACAGGTACGGCGATAAGGTACAGTACAGGTTCAGGCATAGGTTCAGGCACAGGTACAAGCACAAGGTATAGGCACAGATACGGGGATAAGGTACAGCACAGGTTCAGGCACACGTTCAGGCACAAGGACGGGTACAGGTACGGCTATAAGGTACAGGTGCAGGTACAAGCACAAGGTATAGGCACAGGTACGGGGATAAGGTACACCAAAGGTATGGGCACAGGTACTAGCACAAGGTATAGGCACAGGTACTAGCACAAGGTATAGGCACAGGTACGAACACAAAGTACGGGCATAAGGTACAGGTACGGGCACAAGGTATGGGCATAAGGTACAGGTACGGGCTCAAGGTATGTATGGGCATAAGGTACAGGTACAGGCACAAGGTATAGGCATAAGGTACAGGTACGGGCACAAGGTATGGGCATAAGGTACAGGTACGGGCATAAGGTACAGGCACGGGCACAAGGTATGTATGGGCATAAGGTACAGGTACGGGCACAAGGTATGGGCATAAGGTACAGGTACGGGCACAAGGTATAGGCATAAGGTACAGGTACGGGCACAAGGTATGGGCATGAGGTACAGGTATATACACAGGTACGAGCACAAGGTACATGCACAGGGACAGGTACAGGCACAGGGACAGGGACGGGCACAGGTACAGGCATACCTGTGCCTGAACCCTGTGCCCGCAGCTGTGCCCACGGCCATCAACGTCGCCCTTGCCGCTAATATTCACGTCGAGCAGCTCTGGTCTAACACGTTGACGGAGATTCGCGAATAAAAATGTTTATATAATAACAAAAACGTACCGTTAGAGACGGACAGATTCAGCGTAGAGGATTGGATTACATTGGTGGGGTTCTCGAATTCGATCACTCGACGAAAAACTGTTTCGTCCGCGTAGTGTCGGCCAACCGTTAAATCTCCAATGAATCCTGTTCCACGTTCGTCGCCGGCCTGCAGCAAACGTAACAATAGCCGCTTTAATAAACAATATAAACGAAAAGCTTGGATGGACGTTTCCTAAGAAAATACTGTGTGAATGCGTTTCGGACAATATCCGACTTTATTGCGGACTTATGACAAAAATGCGTAGCTGTATTTTTGTGAAATATTAAAATAATTTAAACAGGTCGATGTATTGCTTCCGACTCGTTGAAATTAGTAACTGTTCCTTACGACCGACATTGAACGTTCTCCTTTCGCATAAACGGTGCGACGCGGAGACGGATGGAGCGATTGAATTCTGACAAAGATCGTACAGGAGGGGCTATCGGTGTTCGACGAGTCCGAATATAGATTGCTCACCAATTTCGTTTGCGGAACGCCATCGTTCGCGGCGAACTCGAGGCGTATGTTCTTGTGCTTGGACACGTCGACGGCAGACGCCGTCTGAAGCAGTGCCAGGGCCGCGAGGAGAGCGAAAATCGAACGAGACATTTCGTGCGATTTGACTGTGACTGTGCCACCGGGCAAGGTGCACGTTTCTTTTATAGACCGGGCCGAAAGTCCGTCAAGGTGAACGTGACTTATCTGCACGGTTCTTTTGTGATTTCTCCATTGGCTCCTATCATGCTCATCCCGCGAGCATACAAATAAGGGAAATGCTGCCGGGTACAATGGCACGTACCCGCGTTATTCCTCTCACGGACGAACCGACCTTGGCCGATGAGGGTTTCCTTTTTGTCGCTCGCGCGAAAGTGTAACGCACCTATCCGATTTATCATTTATCCAAAAACTTTTCGGGATCAGCGAAAACCACTGCACTCACTTTCCAGTTAACTATGCTTGACGAGTATATCCGAAACTCCATTGCGGCGCAGTTAGCGTTAACGAATTGTTAAATTCTTCTCGAACAAAAAAGTAATTCTTTCTCACTTAGCTTTACTAGGGCTTTGGCTTTTATAATGGCCGCATTTGGCCTGAGTTCGACGTGCATGTTCGTCATTGTTTGATTTTAATTCCGCGCCGCGAGGGATTTTTGAAATTTAACTCCACAGTTAACTGGTTAAACGATTAAACAATTACAAGGGGGTAAGTAGGCATTTGACCTTGACCGTCACGCTATGTTACGCTGTACCTTTTTGTTTCCGGACATTGTACGTCTTAAACGAGTAAGTAATCAATTAAAAATAAAAGGATTTTTCAAATTACATGCAAAAGTGGACTGATCGTTGATCGTTGAGCGGCGCAGCGAGTGTCAAAATGTTCAATATCAATTTTTTAATATCCACGCCGCGGAAAATGTTGCTCCTGTGACCCGGTTGTTGTCACTCAACTTCCTCGCTCGCTCGGGCCGTTGTGTAAGAGACTTAGCCTACATTCGAGGCGCTCTTCCGGTGGCCACTTCGTTTCACGGAGAACTTCTTAATAATGCGTTTACCGCACCCTGTCCAGAGCAAGCACTCGGAACATCGTAACGTCTTCGGCTAATTTCATTGTTCAACCCCTCTCTCTGCCTGTCGGGCTTCGTCGATGTCTGAAAAATCCGCTCCTGATCTCTTCGAGCTTCTCAAAACAATCTGCTCTATTCACAAGGACGAACATCGCGAAACTTTTGCCTCGAAAGGAAAAAAATAATGACAAATCGTGTGGCGGCTCTCGTCGCAGATACGTTTTCAATATCGAGCCGTGAAACAATCGCCGGAACGTTTTTCACCGGTTTTTTCCCGCCAGATATTGCGTTCGGCGACTGTTCTCGCAGAACGGAAAATTCAATCAATTCCAAGTATACCCGCGGCCTGCTCGAAAAATTGAACGTTTATCGGAATTGTATTTTTCCGCGCTTAAAGCCTGATCGAGAAAACTTTGGCCGCGGACACGTGCTGTTATTGTTGTTATCGAGCTTTCGAAACGATCAGCGAGGCGATCAGGTGTGCGCGGATCGATCGAGTTCCAGGGACGACGCACAGCGGGAAATTTGGACGAAATCGGATTCAAAATCGAGGAACTTTCGATGGGAACGAGGTAGAGCGATGAAATTTGTTTTAAATGAAAGCTGCAACTTTAGGGAATATGGGAAAAAAATAGAGAGATTGTGGTACGAACGTTTTTTCACCTCGAGAAAATTCGTTAAACGTGCACAAATTCAAGGGAATTTTAGTTCTTCCAATACCAAGCGCGGAAACAAATTGTTTTTAACATGCTATAAAAATTTTTCTACGATTTTATAACACTCTAGTTTGAAGATATATCGTATTTTCGTATATAAAACACAATAAAAGTGGTAACAATGACGTATTTGATCGTTTTGACGTATCGCTGTAATTGCTAGTGCCACTTTCTGCAGACTGTGTGTGGCTGAAATTTTGTATAAATTAGATATCTATTGTCCATAATTATATTTTCATTTACAGAGGAATCAAGGAACCTATTCAGTTGTACCAAAGAATGAAAGTTAGAAAATTTGTTGATGAAAGTACGTAAGTTAATAAAATTAAGTGGTTACCTTACTTCCTCTGTAAATAGAAATATAATTATGGCGACAATAGATATCTAATGTATACTACATTACAGCCACAGACTAAAATTTTCTCGAATTCGTGCATGTTTAACGAATTTTCTCGAGGTTAAAAAACGTTCGTACCACAATTTTTCTATTTTTCCCATATTCTACAAAGTTGCACGTTTCATATAAAACAAATTTCATCGCTCTACCTCGTTACTATCGAAAGTTCCTTGATTTTGAATCCGATTTTGTCCAAATTGCCCACCGTGTGCGACGCTCGAGAGCGAAAGGCCGGAGAACAGGCGAGAATCGTGTTTGTTGTTCGATGTTCGCGGTGTCTCGCGTTTCTTTCGATCCAGTCGTTTAGAATAATGCCAATTAAGGGTTGAAATTAACGGGAGACAAATTGCGCTCCCGTTCTACACGGAGAACCGGCCGGTTCTATTTCCAGCGGTTGCTCGCATTTGCATTCCCAACGATTTCCGTCACGACGCGACGGGAGGTCGATCATTCTCTTCTTCGAGACTAGATTATTGCGGTCTTGTCCTCCTCGCGACTCGAGAAATTTCCATTTCTCGTCTTGAACGCGATTCTTCGAGCACGACGACGACGGGGCGAACCGTGGTCCACGGTTTTCGAAATTTTAAAGATTCATACTATCCTTTAACACTGGGTTTACAGGGCATTAAAAGCGACGATTTTGCATTACTGCATAAAAATAACAAGAACGTGCTACCCACGTTTTCAGCAATATTTTTAGAATAATGTATACCCAAAGAAATAAATTTGCTAAATATTTTCTTACGAATGCATCCTTAGAATCTTAATAATATTATATTAAAAATATTGGAACCCCTCGTTTTGACGGGTCCCGTAAATTTAGTATTAACACCTCAAGTGCCAAATATAAACGCCAGAGATTCGTAGAAAGTCAGGGTAATTTAATTAATGAAACCACAAGTAGAAATTTAAAATTATAGGGGATGCTGTCTTAACCCTTTTGAATTCGAAAGACTCCGATAAAATTCGGTTTATCTTCCAGTAAAAATGAGTTTCTAAACCCAGTCAAAAATCATTTCGATATAAGGCGACGGCTCGGGACCGGCATTCGTCGTATTTCGGATGAGGGTACCCACCTGGCTTGGGCACACTATACTGTTGGGAAATGATAGGATATGAGACACGACTCTTGTTTTGGTACAAAGGGGGTATTGTATCGAGATAAAGTTGTACGCATTGAAGGTCGCTCAAGGTTATCCCCACTCCTGCCGCGAGGAGTCACGAACGACTCAGGCACAGTGCACGGTAGCTCGAGTATGATATAAATTGATCAAGCCCTGGCAGTTTAGGTTAATCCGTGAAAACGCGAATTCAACGAACGGACACTTGAACAACGAGTGCGGCGGCTAAACGAATCGCGTCGGCCGGATTATGCACGATTTTCCATCGACTATGGCGCCGATATGAACCCTCTTCGCGGCTCTCCTAGATGCATACGTGCATTGCGCGATTCCACGCATATAATGATACGAATGGGGGAGCCTGCACTTCCCGCCTCTGCAATTAACCCAGATTTAATGAGGAGGCAAAGTAAAGGTCCGGCCGCGACGAATTTCACGGATGACATCCGAGCGACGCTGCTCTGCCGAAGGAAATAGTATCTCTGCTCTCCGGAGCGTGGGCTGGAAACTAATTACCCGTATTAGCAAGCCAGCGGGGATCGGCTTCTTTTCTGTTGATCGTTGATTCGCCTGGACCAACAACCTACGGCACGTCCGAGCAGGAGACATAGTCGAAAATACCCTCCGCGTGACGAAAAATACGGAAATTTATAATAACTTTGCTATTTGTCGCTAATAGATACTTAAACAGTTGCTGAACCTCAAATTCCTGCGAGTTGTAGCCCTATGCCGGAGTCATTTTTGACTAGCACCGATATTTCACTAAAATACGCTGCTTACTCTATATATGTCCCAAATGCCTACACGATAAAAGTCCCAGAACTATCCCCACTGCCGCGGAGTATGCCCCATGAGGGGCCAAGAAGCTCGAGAGATCTAAGTTGACGAAGAGTGTAAGGTCGCGTGGATCAAAAAATGGTACAGTGATTTTTCGGTATATGACGCCAAGGCCTGGACGATAGACGTCGCGGAATTATCCCCACTACCGCTTGGTACACACCATGAGGGGCTACAAAGATTGATAGAGAGAGAAAAATCGCCGAAGAGTGTAAGGTCGCGTGGATCAAAGAATAGTACAGTAATTTTTCGGTATATGACGCCAAGGCCTAGGTGATAAACGTCTCGGTGTCCCCACTATTGTGGTGTACACTCCATGAAGGGTCAAGAAGCTCTAGGAGCTTCGGACGCCGAGGAGTATGATGTCGCGTGGATCAAAGAATTATTTTCCTAGCCGATATATGTCCTTGGCTAGAACCACGTTTTTGACATATATCGAGTAAAGACTGTACAGTCGTACTCGGATATAAGACGATGGCTCGGGACCGGCTTTCGTCGTATTTCGGATGGAGAAGGTAAAGAGAGAATTTTCTTGTTTCGAAATAAACGGCGTCGTCTTATATCGGAATAAAGTTGTACACATTGACGGTACGAGTTCGAGCTTATCCCGTACGGGTCATGAATGACCCGTGCATAGCGTACGGAGGGTTGAAAGAGATTGTGACAGGGGACACCAGGTTATTGATATAAGGATTAATTAAAACTATGGCAATTTTCGGCGTCGCCTTAGATTCGCTATTTGAGCGCAAGAAAAGGGTTAAAATAAAAATTGTCAGCCATTGGAATTTTCTATTTCGTTTCCAAAAATCTACCTGACAGCGGATCGCGTCGATTCAACTCTAGAGAATGCGATGATTAATTAAAACTATGGCAATTTTCAGCGCCGCCTTAGATTCGCCCTTTAAGCGCTAAAACAGGGTCAAAATAGAAACTATCAGCCATTGGAATTTTCTATTTCGTTTCCAAAAATCTACCGGATATCGGAGCGCGTCGATTCAACCCTAGAGAATGCGATGATTAATAAATACTATGGAAATTTTCAGCGTCGCCTTAGATTCGCCCTTTAAGCCCCAAAAAAGGGTCAAAATAGAAACTATCAGCCATTGGAATTTCCTATTTCGTTTCCAAAAATCAACCGGATATCTGTTCGCGTCGATTCAGCCCCAGAGGATGCGACGGTCAATTTTCTGGGGGCATGGAGGCTGTAACTGGACATACAGGGTACAAACTGGATCGATCGATCCCACGTGACTGGATCATCAGCACGCGGTCGAAACGCGACGAAGGCCCACGGGGGCGGGAGGGAGGGAGAGGAGGAAGGAGAGAGGGGTAGCGGTTAAGGAGTTGCAAAATGCTAAGGGACGATCACTAATGGGCGGGGGCGCAACAGTTGCGTGGGTGGATGCGCGTTTGATGGGAGAGCGGAGGAGGGAGGTGGAAGCGGAGGTGGAAGCAGGGCCGAAAGAGGGATGAGAGGCACACGTAGGAAGGGGGTTAAATCCCGGTGCCCGTTGACGTGCCTCAGTATTCATCTAGTATCCACGCGATGAGCAACCCTAGCCGCGGGATCTCCTAAGGGTGGAAGCTCCGTCTCGCGATCATCGTACACCGGTCGGCCGATCTCTCTCTTCCCTCGATCAGTGCCGGTTCGTTAAGTTCTCGAAGATCGTTTTTTTTCGAAAGGTCTACAGTGCTGGTAACACGAGAAAAAAAATTATATATATATATATATATATATATAATTTTTTTATATATATATATCAATTGAGTAAATCGAGAATCTCAAGAGAAACCACGTGGAAAAGTGGTTCGTGGTCATTTCCTACGCATTTTTGGTCACATGATCGCGGAACAAAAGCGCGGGCATCCCGTGCACACATTTGAACGTAGCGATCGACTACCGTGTCCGACAATGACAATATACAGTGTGTCTCTGTTCAAACGATCCCCTTGCGACGCGTCCGCTTTGACGAAACCGTTCAATTATCGTGCTTTCGGAAAATCATTATTCCCGCGAGTCGTCAATAGACACAACGGATCTTTATGCGATACTAAAAATTTTCTGCCTGGATTGCAACAAACTGGAGTGAAATGAAAATTAATTTTGTTTTCTTGATATGTTTAACAAGTTGAAAATAACGGTATTTTAAAATTCTTCTAATGTTTTTACTGTTTTAAATTAGTTGTTTTTGTTATGAATGCATAAAATCCGCTGTCTAGTCATCAATAATAGATTTTTATGCATTTATGGCTTATGAAATTTTTGAAAAATGCTGTAATATAAAGTTCAATAGAATTTAGTACGATTTTTATTTATTTTGGCTCTGCAGGGGCTGTTCCTATGAAAAATAGGATTTCATTTCATTCTACTTTCTTAAAATTTATCCACAAAAATTGGAAATTGCATAAACATCCGCAGGAGAGTCATCGATTGTCCATCGACTCGTTAACACTAAACCTACCAAGTATAGCACTTTTAGCAGTCGAATGGTGACTGTAAGGCGCCACTAAAAATTGCTGTATCATTATTCAAAATATGTTTTACATTATTAAATTTGTTTGTATTTAATAAATTAGTGAACATTTGAGTATTGTACGAGTAAATTGTACCGTTAACAGGAAAAATATATATTAACAGAAAATATATATATAGAAGGGAAATATTCTAGATCGGAAGAAAAAAAAAATATTCTAGGTCGAATATTTCTATTCGAATATTCTAGGTCTTTTTGGAGTTAAAATAGGTGCAAAGGGTTAATGGTATCTGGCAAACATTGTCTTACAAAAACGGTAAAATTATCCTAAATTTATTGAGATTGTCTTTAATTTTCAATATAGTAATTGCTCGAACAAGGAAATTTAGTCGACCATTTTCCATAAATGAATCTCTTTTATAGTTTCATTAATTGCACGATATAAACCGGTCATTTCGACCGTGCTGGGTTCAATGTTAACCCTTAACGGACCAATGCCGCCATATAGCGGCAAAAATCAAATTAACTAATAACACAAATATTTAAATGTATAATACAAATATTCTCCTTTCTCTACCCTATATAAAAATGTTGAGACCACGATTTCTCTTCATACGAAAAATAATATCGTATCTGGTGGGAAGTGAACTTGAAATACTTACCTTACCGTTTAGTATTAAAAAATCAACTTGGGGGTCAATCAAGCCAGTTTGCGCTTCTCACGTTCGCCATATAAGCGGCATGGCACTTTCCATACTGAATTAAAATTAACTAATAACATAAATATTTAAATTTACAATACAAATATTCTCCTTTCTCTACTTAATATAAAAATGTTCAGTCCGCAGTTTCTCTTCATACGAAAAATAATATCGTATCTGGTGGGAAGTGAACATGAAATACTTCCGTACCGTTTAGTATTAAAAAATCAACTTGGGGGTCAATCTAGCCAGTTTGCGCTTCGCACGTTCGTTTGCGCACGGTTTACTTATAACAAGAGCGCAAAAAGTCTCGAGTTTCTATCGGAGCGTGGTCGGCGCGTTTCGTTCGCGCGTTGTGCCGCGCGCGTAACCTGGTTCGGATAACCGAGGACTCGTTACCAGGAGCATAATCGCTGACGAGAGTTGCGCTCGCGTGGACGCTGGTGTCCGTTGGTACCGATTCGCTCGGGGCGAGTCGCGCAAATGAGAAATCGAAGTGACGATGGGCATCGGGGGCCTCTCTTCCCGCGTCGAGCGTTATTCCGTTTAATGGTTCATCGGTTTCAATAGTTCCTATCGATCTACCCGTTATGAAATACGACCTAATTTATAAGCACGCGTTTCTGTCGCGTGCACCCGCACGCCACGGTGCCTCGTCTTCTCGGGCCGTCCATCCTCGAAGACCTTTCGCGTGGGTTGTCCGTCGAAAGGAAACCTTTCGTGCACGCGCGCCGTTGTTGTCGACACCCGGCCGCGGAAAGTTCGAAGTTCACGGCACCACAGTGGTCCGGATCGGAACATAAGCGACATTCAGCCCAAAAACGAACTTTCTCGTATCTAATCAACGAACATTATTTCCTAACCCTTCGCACTCGGCGCTATTTTCAATCTAAAACTACATTTTTCTTCCGTCTTGCAATATTTTCATGTCATTCGTACGAAACTGATTTCTACGATATTATCAATCAATATTGAAATGTTTAGCAGTCTATCGAATACAAATCTTGTAATGTAACAAATATTTTGTAATTTTTTTTGTAATTTCTTCTGGTGGTGCTTCAGAGTCACCACTCGAGTGTAAAGGGTTAAATGTCTATGGACCTCAAAAATGAAAAAATTGCGGTTGCAATAAACATTGAAACTTTGACGCTTTGAGAACAGCATTTCTCGCCACAAAAATTGTTTCTTTTCAACACTTTGACTGCCGAACTAGAAACCTCGAAAATTCCATAAAATCGAAGCAAGTTATTTAATGAAATAAGAATTGAAAAGAATTAAATGTGTGATATTGAGTAGCCCTCCACCTTTCTTGCATTTTACAGAGACTAATAAAATTTGTTACGGTGAATATATTAACGTAAAAATTCATTTTATAACCTGGACAAATAATTCCGTCATCCACCATACCGGTGACATGGCAGTCAACTTGTTAATGAGACTTTTGCGATGAAAAGTCTTGTTTCTTAACAGCAACTCATGCACGTATTCTATTAAAGAAATAACGTTCCACAGAAATAAAATTCCGAGAAATAAAATAGAAATAAAACTTTTTGGAATAAAATTCCACAGAATTCCGCTTTAAAACCAATCACAATATTTAAAGTACATCTTCTTCTATATAATCACGCAAGAATTAGTTCCCCCCTCGTCCCACTTCACAAATTATTCACGTCTAACGTTGTCAATGTTCGGACCGTGTTGTTCGTTCTCCGTCGTCAATGTACAAAGCGATGTGATATTTTTATAATTGGATAATTATAATACGCGCAGGAGGGCGAATGTAAAAATGTATTCTATAGTAGCTCAAAGGCGGGATGAACGGCATAAGCGGATCAGACGTACGTAGAATATTCAACGGTGAACGCAGAGGAGTAACGAAAATTCAATCGCACGATCAGTCGACAGAAGTTCGATTTACTATAGCGAACGAGACGTCCCGTTAGTGTGTCCCCCATTGTAATCTCTCCCGAGCGATGAAAGTAAAAAGATACGGACGCATTCGAAAATGAATTTTAGGTGTGTCATAATTTTTGGCAAGGCCAGTTCATAATTCGAACAATTCCGTGGGAATTTATCGCCCGTTATCTTTCCCCGGGGATCGATCGGACAACAATTAGCAGTATAATCGTTTAATTAGTTAAACGTCGCGTTAACACGGCCGGGTGATTAATTTGACCATTTTATTCCAAGACCGGCCTCAGCGCGTTGGAAACATGAAAAGCTCTTTTCCATTTCACGGCAGACTTCTTTAGAAAAATGTTTGCCCTCCGGGTTCAGCTCATCGGTCTTCATTCCTTGCGACGACGCGGCGCGAACGAATTTATACCGTGCTAATTAACACGAGACCGAATTAGTACGGTTCAGCGAGAGAGACACCGGGCATTTTGTCACGTAACGAACTCCAATAAACTGGACCGGTGTATTTGTTAACAGTCATTAACAGATAACGCGTGGGACAGAGTCGTCAGATAAAGGCTTGTTCCCCCACTCTAACTTCCCCTTATACCGCACTATTCCCCACGCTTACGCCGCGGGCCGGTCACGTGACGCGTTACGTCTCTGTCACGTGAGTAACGTTCCCTCTCCGTCACGCGACTAAGCTATTCCTGCACTCTAAGTTCTCCTTCTACCGCGCTATTCCTCTCTCTATTCCACTCTAAGTTCTCCTTACACTGTGTTTATCCTCCACTCTTAAGTTCCCCTTCTACCGCCCATTCCCCCACTCTAAGTTCTCCTTTTAGTGCGCTATTCCCCCACTCCAAGTTCCCCTTGCACTATGTTTATCCTCCACTCTAGTTTCCTCTTCTATCCCACTATTCCACCACTATAAGTTCCCCTTCTACCTCGCTATTCTCCCCTCTAAGTTCCCCTTCTGTCGCCCTATGCCCCCACTCTAAGTTCCCCTTAGATTGTGTTTATCCTCCACTCTAAGTTCCCCTTCTACCGCCCCATGCCCCCACTCTAAGTTCCCCTTTTAGTGCCCTATTCCCCCACTCCAAGTCCCCCTCGCACTGTGTTTATCCTCCACTCTCAGCTTCCCTTTTATCACTCTATTCCCCCACTCTATGTTCCCTTTCTACCGCGCTATTCCCCCACTACAAGTTCCCCCTCTATCGCGCTATCTATGTCCCGCCTCTGTCACGTGACTAACCCGGCGGAGAGAGGGGGTAACTTTTTCCCCTCATCTGGCGACGCTGGCGCAGGTGGTTGAAATCATTGATGTCCCACGTACGGGATAATTCGAGCGGCAATCTATGATTTTGCCTGGCTAATTGATAAAAATTTTTGCCCCGCTGGAAAAACCATCGATCCCCGGGCGGTTCATTAAAAACGGAACATCAGACGGGGATCGTTGAAAGAAAAAAGTATTTGCAATGGGGGTTTTCTACGACATCAATTGCTCCGCGGACGCCTGTAAGCGATGCAAATATTTCTTCATTCTCGACGCGCGGCGTCGCGCCGTGATGTATTCGTTGATACCTTCGATCGGCCGATTATTCCCGCGGAATAATGCCTCGGGGCTCGTCAGAATTTTATCCGGCGACGACGCCGGATTTTTATTTATGACGAGGACGTCGACAACGACAATGACAACGACGACGACGACGACGGTTTTTCACGTGAAATGTTCGCTTCCTTGAAATATTCGGATAACAGGGCGCGCATAATAGAATCGCCAAAACCAGAGGGTCCAGTCAACGTTTAATCGCGCGCCGATTTATTTTTTGTTGTGACGGTGCATCGATTACGGAGAAACCGCCGTTCTTTGTTCCTTTGTTTATTAATAGACCCGTTCTTCCGACGTCGGCGGCTATATTTCGCTCTCCGTATACTATGCCATTGTCATTCGTGACCCGCCGCGGTGTTTTTCTTTGTTCTTGAGGGGAATACAGAAATTGAGGGGAATACAGTTACCCCCTCTCTGTGCCGTTACCGGATTGGTCGCGTGTCATTCGGACACACGAATGACGGAAACGAAACCAGCCCGTGGCGGAAGAGTGGGGATGCTCGTCGCCGGGAAGTGGGGGAACGACGTCACAGGAGGGGTGAGGTAGAGTGGGAGGCGAGTCTTGATCTGGCGACACTGGTTAGGGGTGGGGACGAGCTCGAGGAATTAGCGAAGTATCGGCGCGAGTAAGAAATGTCTCCGGCATAGGCGTAGAACTCGCACGAGTCGGAGGTTTAATAGGTCGCCTTGTAGATATTTCGTTGTGTTGAAATATTTTTCAATAATAATATATGTATAGCCTTATTTAGCCTCACATATTATATTTTCCTCATTTTCCGATATTTCGGTCTTGTTTGACTCCAATTTGCGCCTCATTTACCCCGTAGATTTTCTCTCAAATTGTTTTGAAGATGGATCAATACCCCGGGAAGACGTCGAGCGAAACGTGACGCTTAGGCGAGTTCGATCACTGCCACTGTTTTACATTGATTTTACGCATTTTACTATTTACGTATTTTTCTGTTTTTTAAATGTTCGCGTCTGGACAGAGGATCTTACAAACCAATTACATTTGCAAGTTCATTGAACACGAGAAAACATTTAAGGGCGTTCCACTTAAAACGATTTGAAGGCTATCCAAAAGTAGATTAACAAAAAAAAAAAAAGAAACGCAAGTCCTGAAAAGTTTGCTTGTTCAAAGCGTGTACAGATGGGGAGCAGGTCGCGTCTCGAAGTTTGGAAAATCCTCCGTTCGAAACTATAATTTAATCGATTTTCTTCGGCGACCGGTGGTGCTCAACCCGTTCCCTCCGGATCCAGAAAAAGGGTTGCATTCTGGGGAATAATTTCGAGCTCGCCGTTACGCGCAACATTGCGCATCGCGACCTATGCTCGGCCCTGCTGTTTCCCGGGCCGTTTCTCTGTATATTTTTTTTGTTTTTTCTTTTTCGCTTTTTCGTCGACGATTTTTCTACACTTCCGTTTCACCCTAACCCCTCTGTTGCCCTGTAAGAAGAGGCGCGCCGCCGCTTTAGCATTTCGCTAACGAGCAACGACCGCGGAAGTGCTGAAACGACGCCCGGTAATTTCAGTATGCACCGGCTCGAGTTAAACGGCCGCCAAACGCCACCTTTCTCTTTTGTTTCCCGATTCATTTTCCACAATTAAACGAACTACAAATCGCGCCGACGACTACTCTTTCGACGAATTTCCCCGCTTTTCAGTCGGAAAATTTTTCCCGAGATCTTTCATAAATCTAAAAACGGTGAGCTGTGGATATCAGAACACTGATTTCTTTATATATGTCGCCAATATGTCGCGGAATTATCCCCACTACGTGGTATTCCCCGTGGGGGACCGCGAAGCTCGAGAGGCCTCGGACATGTACAGTGAATTCTCGATATATGTCAACGACAAAGTGACTTCTCTGTGCATGTCGTCAAGGCCTGGACGCTAAGCGTCGCGGAATTATCCCCACTACCGGGTATACCCCGTGAGGAGCCACGAAGCTCGAGAGGCCTTGGCCCGAGAAAACAATAGCCCTATACGATCTATGTCACAGCACGGACCCGAGAATTAGGCTTGAATCAAAACTTTAGAATTAGGCTTTACCGTGTTCTCGGTCGTTCCTCAAAGCCTCTGCTGTTCTCGGGCAGGCTTGGACGTTTACTGTACAGTAAACTCTCGATATATGTCAACAACGCGGGACATATATCGTCCAGGAGACATACCCGCGTCCGAGGCCTCTCTAGCTTCGCGGGCCCCAAGTATACCTCGTCAGCGGGAATAATTCCGCGACATATATCATCCAGGCCTTGGCGACATACATAGAGAAATCACTGTATCTTTGACGTATATAGTGGATTCACTGTATGAAAGATAAGAGAGGCTAGCAGAAGAAATCGTGCTCGGAAATGATGGATTCTTTGGGCTGGTAGATTTTGAATCCGTTCAAAAATATCCGACGTCTCCAATGCTATCTGCATTAACGAAATAATCTTCGGAGTTCAATTCGCCGAGGATTTCCGCGGGGAGAAGTTCTTTGTCGCCGTATTATCCGCCATTCTTAAAATTGAATTACTTCGTCTATCCTCCATCACGGAAGTTATTATTTGCACTTGACTCGGCAGCGCCGGCGAGTTTCGATTAAGTATGAAACCGGCCCGCCGAGTCTGTTTTACTTCCGAATGGGTTTCTTACACCTTCCTCCGGTTTTGTTATCGGGTTCGTAGCCGGGGAGAACGCTCGCCCGGGGAGATTCTTAAATCGGGTCCGTGCGCTACATTCGTCAAAAATTTCGGCTCCCTCCGCGCGCCTTTGGAAACCGACTCGCTGTTATCTTTCGATTATAATTCTCTCCCGCGCCCTATTCCATTCTGTCGAGTTTCAATCACGCAGACGGTCCAAACGCGAATTCCAACTTCGCGACCTCCTATCCTGGTTATCCAACCGTTATCGTGGGATAACGCGAGCAATTGTTCACCGACGTAGCCTGGTTATTGGTAAACTTCAGCTTAGGGATCCGCGTATTTTTCAATTTTTACTATACAATCGTGTACATCTTGGGGAGACAATTTTAAAAATCGAAATTCCATGGGCAGGAGTTCACTGGGTGAATAATTATGCGTGTTTAAAGTAGAGCGATTACACTTTGTTTCAGGATAAGCTGTGATCAAGCGGTAATAAAATACAGAGAATCGTATAAGCGCTCTCAAAGAGAAGGTATAGTGCAAGTTGGTCGGGATCAGGTCGTTAGGGGAGGGGGGACGGAGGACGAGGACCAACATTAGCTTTTTCGTTTAGGCGACGCGTCGATCGATTCGGAGAGATCACTTCTATGTACACGCATGCTTGCATTTCCTCGCAGCGTGACCGGGAAGTTTGCATAACTTCCGAACCGGTGAGTTCCTCGTCTCGAAATTTCGATTTTCGGCATTTTCCCGTCAAGAGGTGCAAGATTGTCTGGTGAAAAAGTTCAAAATTTCTGGTTCGCCAAGGTGAAGTTTAGCCGTAATTAATACGTTCGACCGACAGAGCTCGGTTCTCGCAGGCTGATCGGATAGTCAAGCTTCCGGGGGATGCGAAAAGCAAAATCAATATCTGTTTGCGACGCATCTCTCTCTCTCTCTCTCTCGCGGCGGACGACTGCAACTTTTCCAGGAATTCGCGAGACGCGGCCGTGCGTTTCTTTCTCTGCGCGCGGTTGCACGTACGGTGCAGCGCGAGGCTCTCGGGGCGTCGTTCAATTGGATCGAGAAAAGAGGATACGGGCAGAGATACGAGCGCGCCTCGAGGACGACTCGTGTTGACAGAAACGGGCATCGACATACGACGAGGATGTTGCTTTATACCAGTAATACGTCGTTTATCTTGCGGTCTATATCCGTCTCGCCTCTTGCGGTTCTTCGGAGTCTGTATCCTGCCCGCGTTCTCTCTCTCTCTCTCTCTCTCTCTCTCTCTCTCTCTGTCTCTTTCTCTCACTCTCTCTCTGTCTGTCTCTTTTTCTGTATCCCTCTCTCTATCCCTACGTCTCTCTTTCTCTGTATCCCTCTCTCTCTTTCTCTCCCTCTCTCTCTCTCTCTCTCTCTCTCTCTCTCTCTCTCTCTCTCTCTGTCTCTCTCCCTCTTCCGGTGGAAAAATTAAATCGAATAATTTCGATTTCCCGGCCGCGGTTTTCGAAACGCGTCGACCGGTCGCCGTTCCGAGATTGCACGAAATGAGCAAGCAGGTCCTGCAAGCAAAAACACGTGAGAGACCGTGCAACAGCTGGCGGACGAGTGTGACGTTTGCTTTATGCAGTTCTTATACATACTTTTGCACGCACGGCGGCATGCCATTCTCCGTTTGGTTTTATTATCGCGCGCGGGAAGCTGGAATATCGTTGGCTCGACTCTCGGCTGAAATTCTCTGGTCGTCTCGCATGATCGTTCGATAATATCGGCCGAGATGATTAGATCGTAATCTGGAGGGATTGGTGATTAGGGTTGTGCGGGTACTCGAAATATCGGGAAAACCCGATTGGTCGGGGCGAGTCGCGAAGAGGTCGGGTCGGGTTCCCGAAAATTTTGGGAGTACCAAAAGTATTGGGTTTCTTGAACATTTCAAGATTCCCGAAAATTTCAAGATCCCCAAAAATTTCGAGATCCCCAAAAGAATCGGGATTTCAGAAAATTTCGAGATTCCTCGAAGGAATCGGGTTTCCCAAAAATTCCGAGATTCCCCGAAGGAATCGGGTTTCCCGAAAATTTCGAGATCCCCAAAAGAATTGCGATTCCTGAAAATTTCGAGATCCCCAAAAGAATCGGGATTTCAGAAAATTTCGAGATTCCCCGAAGGAATCGGGTTTCCCAAAAATTCCGAGATTCCCCGAAGGAATCGGCTTTCCCGAAAATCTCGAGATCCCCAAAAGAATCGGGATTCCCAAAAATTTCGAGATTCCCCAAAGGAATCGGGTTCCCCGAAAATTTCGAGATCCCCAAAAGAATCGGGATTCCCAAAAATTTCGAGATTCCCCAAAGCAATCGGGTTTCCCGATTTTATCGAGAATCTCTCAATTTTCGGGTACCCGACCCGATATTTCGAAATTAGTTTGCATGGGCCGGTGGGCGTTGAATTTTTCATGGCAACATCTTGCCCGCGCCCGCCACCCGAATTTGTTAAATATTTATCGAGCTCGTATGACGAACGACAATTCGAAAATTTTTCGGGCTCATCCTGTTCGGCGGAAACAACGGAGCTCGTCAAGAGCGGCATTTATCTTCCGAAAGCGGATTTCCGGACGGAGATTGTCGCGCGATTCGTTAAATATCCGCCGCGCCGTCGTTCACGGTGCCCGAACGATGGAAAATCGGTTCCCATTCAATATGTCCGCCGAATTGGCGTTAGGTCCGAGTTAGGGGAAATTGCACGGGCACGCGCGCGTTTACGCGTAAACCGGATCGACCTATTATGTGTCTGTTAATGGGAACGCGCTGACACTAATCGCGTCGGAAGGACGTGCGAACAGCGAATTTTCTGGGCGACTTGATATTTCGAATAAATTTCAAAGAAGAAGAGAGAGAGAGAAAAAGAAAGATGAAAGCAAGACAGAAATTGAATTTTATTCGGTTTCAACCCCGACGTTTCAAGCCGACGCGAGTGCCTAAGCGAATCAGAAATACGGGATCGTTGAACGTCGCTGAAATAATGTCAAGTGGCTTAACAAGATGTCGATCGAAGTCGCACATTTTCCTTCGAATCGCAGCGAGCGTACCGCGTCCCCCGACGGGCATTAACAAACCCGCCGGGATTTCGCTTCCATCCGGAATTATTTCGAGCTCCCAGCTTTTGCACATTATGCGACAACCGCATAGTTCAATCTCCCGCATACGCAGAAGCTTTTCCGTCAAATGGAAAAGAAATTAAATTCATTATTAGTCGCGAATTCGGTGAATCTCGTACAGAAAATTCTCGCTATACAGTGAGTTCTCGATATATGTCAGCAACTCGGGTCTTATAACGTGCAGGAGACATACCCGAGTCGTGTTATATCTAGAATCCTTGGCTTCATATCCCACATACCTCTCACGGGGTATACTCCGTAGTGGGGATAATTCCACGACGATTATCAACCAGGCTTCCGCGACATATATCGAGAAATCACTGTATTTCATTCGGATTACCCTCGGACGAGTTCTAGGCCTGTGACTTTATAAAGCGATGGGACCGGCTTTCTTATTTCGAAATTGAAAAGTAAATATCGGAATAAAATCCGTGACAGGTCTTATATCGTGCAGGAGACATATCCGAGTCGTGTTATGTCTACAATCCTTATCGTCATACCTCACATACATCTCACGGGGTACATTCCGTAGTGGGGATAATTCCGCGACGATTATCAACCAGGCTTCCGCGACATATATCGAGAAGTCACTGTACTTCATTCGGATAACTCTCGGACGAATTCTACGCCTGCGACCGTGTCATTTCTGACCCAAGCCGATAATTCAGTTGTCTTTCGATACAATGCGTTGTGACCGGCTTTTGCCTTATTTCGGATAAAGAAGAGCGATTTTCTTATTTCGAAATGGGAAGCATAAATCGGAGTAAAATTCGCGACAGGTCGCGAATGATACAAGAGAGTGCGCACGGTGCTCCTAGTATCTGGCTGGTGCCACTTGTAATATCGAGTGTTGTATCCCCGTTCCGGGCGGAAAGCGGACGAACGATCGGTTCACGGAGTTTCCTCGAGGCTGGCTGCTCCTAATCGCTGATCAATGTCGATGCTGTCTTCTGCACTTAAACGTCTCCCTTTCCGCTGTATTACTGCCTTTGCAACTAATGGCCCGAATCCATTCTGTTTCAAGGGACTGGAATCCCTGACCTTTAGGGGTCGTATTGTGTCTGTAAAATCAATCGAAGTATCCTCGACTCGCCGTTTCGCTTTCCCCGTTCCACGAGCAGCTCGATGAAACTCCGGTCTCGAAAGTTTGACCATTTCATCGGGAAGTATATATTGGGGGTGGGGGGCTGGGTATACGAGAAGATACTCATTTTACTTTTGAATCTAGAAATCGTCAGAATCTCGAACCCTACGAGTATCGATCGCTACGTTCGAATCGCGAGCGCAATCGCTACGACAATTCTGAAATAATCGCAGCGGTTGATCTATACGTGCACGCGTGAACCGCAAATCTGAGCATCCGAAAAATCCTGCCGGCGGAATCAAGGTTACGAAGTTGTCCGCGTGGGTGACAAAGCGCGCTTGCGTGCGTCGGCGTGTACGTGTGTTGCGGTTATGGTGGAGACAGTTGCACACGCACGATGCAGCTAATGACCTTGAACTCCCTGCTGATGTTCGACCTCGTGTTCCTGTTCTTCTTGTTCCTCGTCGGGGTCTCCTGCCTCGTGTACTACCTGCCCGGTACCCGCGCGAATGATTTCGCTCCGCACGAGATCATTACGTCGAGAACGCCGCCGCGTTTCGACGCGCCGATCGACAATGTTTAAGGTAAGACAGAGCTCTCTCTCTCTCTTTTTTACCCGTTCTTCCCGAAAAATCGGATACAGGATTTACGAGAAGAACGAACCCGACGCCGAGGAGTCGTCCAGAAGCAGTCAAAACCGCTTGGAATCATTCAAATTTAAAAATAACTTTTGACCCAGAGAATTCCTCGACTTAATACTTCGATTTCTGGCATTTTCTCGTCAGGATCTACGGGTTTGCATGAGAAAAAGTTGAAAATCTCCGGTTACCCGAGGTGAAGTTTAACCGACTGCAGGGATTTCGCCAGATTTTCCATCGTCTTCGACTGTACTCGCTTAGGTGAACGCAAGCATGAAACCGCGCGGGAACAGAGACGGCAAGGGCACGGTGAAGCTTCCTCAACGTTGTCATAATATTGGCGGATCGTAGGAGGGGGAGAGTTGTTTATTCTATGCATGCGCCCGGGGAAGTTATCGACATTTTCCTGCAGAGCCTACAGACACAAGCCGCGGGGTGGTACGCGTCGTCGGAAGTTTCTCGAACGTATCGTTGCGCGAGTCAAAATGCAAATGGAAATGAATTCTTTCGAAGACCGTTTTTCGTTCGCTTGAGATGCGTCTTGGACGTAAGAGACAGGATCGCGACGTTACATTATTTCGCGACGGTTTTCCGTAGTTTTTTCCCTCTTTTTTCTTTTTTTTTGTTTGATTCGACCCGATCGGCCTCGGCGGATGAAATGACGAGCAGGCTGGTGACAACTTGGCGTACAACGTGGATCGTCCGGTAATTTTTCATATTGGATCGAACGGTCGAGCGCGCGCGTCACTGCACGGCCAAGCTGAAATTTAAATTCCTGCTGACTGACGCAGACGGACGCAGCCTCGTCCGATTTAATGTGTGAGCGGGTTTTCCACCGGTTTCCAGAATGCCGAGCATCCGACGATACTAATATCATTGCTTTTGCTCTGTCGTCGAGCAAGGCTGGTTTCCAAACGAATAATCGGACGCGTGCTGCCGACGGGGCCGGGCTCCTGTGACACCGAGACCGTGAAAAATCCTCATATCGCCAACGTTGTAACACTTTTCATATCCCACCGAACGCCCCCTTCGACCTACTACAGCGATCACTCCATATATGCCGCCGAGGCCTGGGGGATAAACGTCGTGTAGTTATCCCCACTACGGAGTATACCCTGTGAGGGGCCAAAAAGCTCGGCCATATACAGTGAACTCTCGATAATTTTGTCAACGATACAGGGACTTCTCTATGTATGTCGCCGAGGCCTGGAGGATAAACGTCGCGGAGTACCCACTACGGAGTATACTCTGTGAGGGGCCACAAAGCTCGGAGGCCTCGGCCATATACAGTGAACTCTCGATAATTTTGTCAACGATACAGGGACTTCTCTGTGTATGTCGCCGAGGCCTGGAGGATAAACGCCGCGGAGTTATCCCCACTACGGTCTATACCCCTTTATGGGTCCACGAAGCTCGAGAGGCCTTAGACATGTACAGTGAATTCTCAATATTCATCAACGATACAGTGACATCTCTGAATATGTCGCCGAGACCTGGAGGATAAACGTCGCGGTGTTATCCCTACTACTGGGTATACCCCGTGAGGGATTACGAAGCTCGAGAGGTCTCGGCCATATACAGTGGACTCTCGATATATGCCAACGATACCGTGATTTCTCTGTATATGTCGCCAAGGCCTGGAGGATAAACGTCGCGGTGTTATCCCCACTACGGGGTATACCCTATGAGAGGCCGCGAAGCTTGAGTGGTCTCGGGCATGTACAGTGAATTCTCGATATATGCCAACGATACAGTGACTTCTCTATATATGTCGCCGGGACCTGGAGGATAAACATCGCGTAGTTATCCCCACTACGGTATACCCCGTGAGGGGCCACGAAGCTCGAGAGGCCTCGGACACCGAGGAGAGTAAACATGTCTCCCCGACGATATATGACGCTGACAAGACTCGTGTTATTGACATACATCGAGGATTCACTGTGTTTCGATTTAAACTGTCTGCCTGTTTGGCTAGGAGAAAAAAAAAGTTTTGACAAGCCGCCCACGCGCGGTTCGCTATCGGCTAGTTTAAAATGCCTAGTGAACGTCAATTAGGCCGACGAGATAATCTATAATCAATTCGTGAAACGACGGGACAGGAATATATTGCAGAATGCATCGGATACGCGTGAATTCATTTGCATCAATTTCGAGGAGGCGTTTGATTCGCTGCGCCGACTGACACAGCGACAAGAAGATATCATCTGTTTAACCAGCTTATCGGCTCGGTACAAGTTAACGATTAATTAAGGAAATGATTCGTTGATTTATTATAAAGCCTGATCGGGTGTTGGCGTAAATTATTACGCGCTTTACCGCACGATCGAATTATTATCGGCAATCTCTGGTTATAATGTTTCATTCGTTTAATATCGAAATTTAATAATCGATGATTGGTTAAACAGATTTTTATATTCGAGATGCAAGATGCTATGCTTCGTTGCTAATTTCTCTCGGTCGCCTCTCGCACTCTTTTAACTGCGGAATTTAATTTTAAAAATCCCCCGGCGGATGCGGAATTAAAATTAAACAATATTGAGTATACCTGTCGAACGCAAAAGCAAATGCTCCTGTTATAAATTTTACGAAAACAGTGGAGCAACATGAGTTATTAAAATCTTAAGAATTATCATGTCAATAGTAAAATTTATAAACAGGAAAAATTCAAGAGAAAAATAATTTCGAGAAATTCAGTTGATTTTGGTGTGGTATTTTTCAAAGCGAGGTTAAAATCTGATAGCTCGTAAAAAGTAATACAGTGTACGGTTAATATACCGAAGAGAATAATCAAATTAAAAAAAATATCTAGCAGTTTTATGTAAAGTAAAAAAATTTTTGCAAAAATACAAAATAAATTAAAAAGTAAAGATTGATAATGTAAAGATACCACGAAATTACATTTTTATTATGTCTTATTGAAATTTTCAGTTTTTATAGTAATTGAAAATTTTTTATTGTACATGAGGAGTACACAATTATACCGAGTATGTTAACGAGCATAAAATGACGCGTATCAACCTATTAAATCCGACAACTACGTTCCGCTATTCGCACTCGCATAATTGAAATTCAGCCTGCCAGAGTCGCCGGACGCTGAAACTTCCGTAGGAAGGTTTTCAGAATCGAGCTACGGTTCGAGAACACTAAAAACTGTTTTTCCACCGGGGAAAGTTCCCCGAACGCTTAATCCTAACGTCTTGATCTAATTTTCAACTGTCTTAGTTCCTCGAGTTGCCCGGTATTCGCCCGAGTGAGGAACGTGCCTGATTAAATCTCTCCGAGGATTCTATTTCACGGGACGAATCTCGCTTCGATATCGAGTCGAACGTCGCTCGCAAATATTAGAAATTGTCTAATGACTCGAGAGCTTTCTCGAACAGCTCCGGGAGAACAATTAGAAATAAATAGAAATAAAGCTCGCCCATTAACTGGGTCGACGGAACGATTCTTCGCGGGAGAAAAACAATTTTCAGCATTTTTTCACACACCTCGCCGCCGTAGCGAGGCTATACACGTCGCGGATGTTGGATTTTGATACGCAATCGCATTCAGAAAATAGGGCGAGGACGACGTAATCCGCTTTTTCCCTATTTCCCTTCCAGGCGGGATATGAAAGCTGATGTAAAATATTTCCTTTCCCGTCAAACGTCCTCCTCCCTTGATTTAACATTTTACTGATACGGTAGAGGCTTGATCCGAGCCCGGTCCTCGTGACTTAGATCGTGTAGGGCTACAATTTTCTTAGAAAACCGTAGAAGGCAGCTCTAGCTTCTGGCCCCTCGCGGTTCGGATTCAAAATCAAGGAACTTTCGATAGGAATGAGGTAGAGCGATGAAATTTTTTTTAAATTACAGCTCAAACTTTGCAGAATATGGGAAAAATAGAGATATTATTACCATCCAATCATTTGAACGAAAAAATGAACGATTCATGATCTCATTAGTTTCATTAGTTTTTGTCACAAAAATCTATTTTTTGCAAAATCCTGAGGTCGTAGACAAATTTCGAGACCAGATTTGAAATCAGCGTGAAAAAATCTATGGTAAATGATATATAACATGTTTAAAAAAAAATTGTTTCCGCGCGTGGTATTGGAAAAACCATTTTCTTGAATTTCTGCACGTTTAACGAATTTTCTAGAGGTTAAAAAACGTTCCTACCACAATCTCCCTATTTTCCCATATTCTACAAAGTTTGAGCTTTAATTTAAAAAAAATTTCATCGCTCTAACTCATTCCTATCGAAAGTTCCTTAATTTTGAATCCGATTTTGTCGTTAAGCTACTAAAACAGTGTAGCTCCGTGCGGCTTAGATGGAGGCTTTACCGCAGTAGCTTCCATCTTCGGGCTGGACACACGTAATTAGAATGCACGGGAGTCGATTTTTTTTCCAGAGACATACACGGACCGCCGTGGCGCAGATGCACTTCGGCCCGTTCATTATACCGTGCCTGGCGGCCTGTAATTTTTTAATAACCATCAGCGACGCAATATCGGGTGCGTATTGGAAAAATTACAACGGCGGCGCCTCCGATCATTCGATTACGGCCGTCCCCGTAGGAATTCCACGGGAAGTCGCGTAGCGTCGTTCGATTCGCTCCCCGATGAAATTTCGCGGAATTAGGCGAGGCACTCCGCCGTCGCCATTAACGGATTGTCCACTAATTAAACAGTCTTTGCCGTCTCGATCGCTGGCGACGAGCTCGCCCGCTCTTCGGCTCGGCGCAATCGGCCGCGGAGATCTTCAATGAGATTCGCGTTGGCGTGAATGAGCGGAGAAAATACCCGTTTCAATGGCGGAACCTCGGTGGTTCCGCGGGGATCGGAGTTACGGTAATTTATTCGGGAAAGGAACGGTACTATGGCGCCGCGGCGACCGTAACGTTTAGCCGCGTAAATTCCCTGTCGGAAGGGAGGCCTCCCCCGTTAGCGTCGCGCGAACGTTCGCGAAAAATCGACTATTTTGGAAAATTATAATTGGAAAAATGGCATATTTGTCGCGAGGACCGAAAAGGGCCGAAAAAAAGTTTCCCCGGCCCTTCCTTCGCTTCGAGGGATATTACTTCGGACGTAAGCGCTTTGACGAGCGTTCGGCAAACAGCGGGACCCGAACTTTTCCCAGAGCCGGGCCGAGACCGAGCCGACCGATAACTTTCCGCCGTTTGCATTTAAAACGTACACATAAAGAATGATCGGTATCGGTTGAAAAGTTCCGAATTGAAGTTCGACTCGAAAAGCGAAATTTTCAGGCGGACTGCTGCGGACGTTCCGCTCAGTTCGCGGCAAACCCGCATTATTAAAGTCCTCCTGGCTTTAGCGTCGTATCGATGATCGCGAATAATCGCCGTCGGGCGTTCCTTCCGTCTCGGAATATATCCGTGCTCAACAATAGTTTATACGGGCCACTGAAAGTGACTATATTTCATTATAAAGATAACACGATCAGAATTTGTAAGCATTTTTTAAATAATACGGTTTTTACTCGATACTTGTCCAAAACACGGGTCTAGTCAGTGACATATATCGACCAGGAGATAGTATTGTATGTATCTGAATGTCACATCGATCAGCTCCATTAATAAAAATTATTTCTACTCGTTCTTTTAACGAATACACCATTTTATACAATTAATTGTACTACGATATAGTATCTCTTATTACGGTGATTGTACTATTTAGTCAAGTGTGAATAGGTTGACTCGTCAAAATGGCGGGTCCTATTATTTTTAATTTACAATTATTAATATTCTAAAGATACATCTATGAGAAATTATTCAACAGATTTATTTCTTTGGGTTATTTTAAAAAATGGCTAAAAATTTGGGCAGCACATGTTCTTGTTATTTTTATAAAATAATGTAAAATAGTCACTTTTAGTACTCCGCAAACCTAGTGTTAAATATCTCCCAGACTAGTACGTAGATACAAAAGGTATCCTACGAAAATTGCTGGTCTTTTTACGTACAATAAGACGCCATAATAAAAAATATAGGTTTCCGTATTGAAAAAACAAAGTTGACCTTCAAGTGACCTTCAGAATGTCACCCAAACAGAAAACAGACACTGTGCGCCCCTCTTTCATCCACGAAATCCTTGGACACGTGTTTAACACTTTTTCAATATATTTCATACTTTTCGAGATATTTGGCTGCAAAGTTTTCAAATGAACATCCTGTATGTCCCAAACGCCTAGTCGACAAAAGTCCCAGAACTATCCCCACTGCCGCGGGGTATACCCCTAAAGAATTCCTGGTGGAAATTATCTCCTGGTCGATACTTGTCACTGACTAGACCCGAGTTTTGGACATTTATCGAGTAAACACTGCATTATAAAAGAAATGGCTACAAATTTTGATAGATGCATTCTTGTTATTTTTATAATGTAAAATAGTCATTTTTTGGTAAGTCTAGGGTTGAGTACAAATATTCCGAGAATGAAAGATCGCTCGATGGCATACACCCAAAGAAATCAGTTTGTTAACTAATTCCTGACGGACGCACCTTTACGATCCGAGTATTCGCAAGTTAACAATTAAAAAATTCGCTAATCTATTGTTGAAGGACTGGGTTTCCTTTCTGAATACATAGTCATTTTTAGTGCTCGCTGAGCCTAGAGTTAAACACAGCTATCCCGAGAAAGAAAGATCGCCAAAGAAATCAGTTTGTTAACTAATTCCTGACGGAGGCACCTTTACGATCCGAGTATTCGCAAGTTAACGATTCAAAAATTGGCGAATCTATTGTCGAAGGACCGGGTTTCCTTTCTGAATATTCGCGTGCTCGGAACGATCCCGGGGATTCTGGTTAGAAATTCGATCGAGCCTCGATCGAATTAATTAAGAAGTCGTGTTTAACGGCTGCACGCTTCCCAGGACGAAGTGGAGCGGAAGCGACGTGTCGAACAAAAGAGATCGAAATAATCGAAGCTGTGTGCGCCCAACAAGCCCCGATACATCCAATATGCACGCCCCGGCCTGTTTACATTTGCTTGTTCCCGACCGGCTCGGCGACACGTTGCCTCAATCTTGTTTCACCGGAGCCGGCTCTGTTCGCAGCTTGTCCCGAGGCAGGCTCTCCGCACCAACGTATTGTCCGCGGATGAAAAATCGATAACAAACGTAAACGCCTAAACGAGATCCGTCGGGCGAAAACCGGTCTCATTACGCGCCCATATAATTCTCCCTTCTAAAAAGCCTGCCGAACCCGGAGAAATATACACCAGTTAACCCCGTGATCGACGAGTATACTCGTCGATCCGAAACTCCATTGCGGCGCGGTTAACGTGTTAATCGTTAAATTCTTATCGAATAAAAAAGTAATTCTTTACAAGGGGATTTGGATTTTATAATAGCGCCGCATTTGGCCGGCGTTCGACGTGTATATTCGTCATTGCTTGATTTCAATTCGCGAGGGATGTTTAACCCTTTGCACTCGAAGCTATTTTACGGTCCGAAAGGAAACATGTCTTCCGACCTGGAATATTTCCCTTCTATACATTTGTTTTCGTGTTATACATATGATAAGTTTATCCTTTCGTTCTTTAATTTATCTCGAGGAAATAATAACCAAACTGAGTTTCACTGTAAACACAAGATTATTGACGACATTGAAAGCTATCATTCCACAATCCTAATCAATTGTATTTTGTAATACACGTGGCTTTTCTCTCTTTCAACTACTCTTATCAGCCGTGTCAGTCCGCCATCTTGTTCTACAGACATGCGCAATACGTATCTAATTCAAAATGAGTTTTAAAAGGAGTACGATAAATTTACATAACCTTTATCGTATCTCTTTTACATACATACGAATATTCGGCAGAGAACTCGGTCTCTAAAGCAAGCACGACGTCACAAGATGGCTGCCGCAGGGAGATTCTCTTAATTTCGAGAGATTTAGTGTTCGCATCGAAAAAAAGGCTCTGAACGTAGCAAGGACATGTACAAGCACGGTGGTATGCATTTTGAATTGATCACTTACTTATTTAAGACGCAAAATGTCTAGAAAAAAAAGGCACAGCGTAACATAGCGTGACACAGTCAAGGCCAAATGGCTGCCGGCCTCCTTAAGCGTTGGACAAAGTACGTTGAACGTTTTTTAATTATATATTCGATAGCGATGATAAATTTCGGTGGAACAAGAGGAGCATTTTTAAAACAACTTGCGTGCAGTATATGCGAGATTTATGGAACTCGCGAGCGGTTACGAACATTTCGTAACGCCGAGGGGGAGCGGAGTAATTAGCGAGTTCTTTCATAGGGAGGACACGGAGCATTAATTAATGCGGCGTCGTTGTAGCCACCGGAGAAAAACGGCGGCAAAATGAAGGGACCAATTGCGGAGTCCTTTAATCGGTATTAGGTTTCTTGCCGCCATTTTTAGCGGCTCCGAGAACTGTACAGTTTAACGCGTAATTGAGCCTGCGACTGCGCTGTATCGAAGGCGGAATGTTCCATCCTAATATTTATTTACGTATTTCTTTTGCAGGATGCAAACCGACCTAAGCGCAGGATCTGGTCTTGCTGTCGTAGCAGGGGATGTCCTTGCTCTTCGGGGAACAGGTCTAGCCGCTGCCGAAACATGGGCTCTGCTGTGCCAGGCTGCCCAGGCCCTCCAGGACCTCTTCCTCTCAAGTAAGAATTTTAATTATCTCCGAAATTATCACGTCATCATAAACAGTCTCATCAAATTCTCCTTCGAACCTCTCTGTGCAAAACTGCGACCTCTGAGTGATAATAACTACATTAAAAATTGCCGTTTTTCACATTGTAAAAAATTTTTAATATAATGTTTCAATAACGGAAGGTGACCCAAGAACCGGTAGCTACGTGAAAAACCGAAAAAAAAGTAACAAAAAAAATTTCCGGTACCGGGAATCGAACCCGAGCCTCCTGGGTGAAAGCCAGGTATCCTAGCCACTAGACCATACCGGATCACGAGTGACGTTCTTCGCGTGGCCCTTCTGCGTTTATACGAATTGGATGTTCGATTTTATTCTTTGTCAAATTATTTCGAACTGTTTCAAAGTCCTCCGTGTTCATTTTATCGTAACAAATTGCACTGGTAGATAGCATAACAACACGAGGATGCCGCGCAAGTTACGCGACACAAGCCTCCGCGTGTCGAATCCTCTCCCGACCCTCGTCTCCATCAGGATCGATCCTTCGATTCCTGTTCCCGCAGGATCCTTTCCGGGGAAAGCGTCCTTGTCTCGAGTAACCACTTGTGCCATCTCGCAACGGCTTGCACAACATCTGCAAGCCATCCGGAAGCATGTGACCGCCGGGACGCAAGGTCATCTGGACAACGGTGTCATCGTTTCGCTCGATCACCCTGCTAGGGCGCAGCTGCTGAACATGCCTATTTGCGGGCAAGAGCGCCCGAGTAGGCTACAAATGATAGGAGGTAGCATAACTGTAGCTTGCCGCGTGGCTGTGAGAATGCGTGTGACAAATGCGCGCAGCATTCCCCGCGGGGGCGTGGCCTAGCGCCCGCTGTGTTTACCGAGGGCAATCGCTGCCCGTACGGGCAGACGCTAGGGATTCTTGAGCTATGCCAGGCTTGCGGGAGAAAGTCCTGACCCTTTGTCCGCGTGCACATTGTTCCCCCCCGCGTTACCTGTTTCGGACCTCATAGTTCTGTACCGTTGCGAATTACGTTAATAGGCTCTTCACGGTTGGCGGATGAGAATATACGAATCGCTGGCAAACATCTACGAGCAACAATGTGCGCTACATAGAACGGTGAATCTAGTATTCAGCGTGCATCTCCGCCGACAACCAGCTATTTCCGGCGTTTTCGCGCGTGCCGTATTTAAACCGGGACCGCGATTAGAATAGATAAATATCTGTTACGCGCGAGATGATAGCCCGCCGAGTTGGAACAGTAATCGGGGCGGAGGGCACAACCCCCCCCCCCCCCCCCCACCGGTGACGCTAAACGGCGCGAAATGGGATCGAGATTGGTGTATTATAAAGACTGCAACCCGGGCCGGATCGATAACACTAAATCTCAGGACAAAGGCTATTCGGAACGGTGTTAAATCGCACGATCGCAGCCGATTACGGTTCGCGCTGTCGAGTCCGGAAGTTAAGCGCTGCCCGGTCGCCGTTAAATATTCAATAATCACAGGGCGTGGAGAAACGTGACCGTCGTGGTACCGTTGAATCGAACAACCTCGTTGCCTCGCGATTCATTCTCTGCCAGAGCCCCGACTACTTTCTAATACTCTCTTTCCCCCGGCTTAGGGTCAAAGTTTGCATCGCGTGCATTCTGAATCGAATTCGTTTGCTATGCCCAGGCAACGCTGAAACGGTTGACGCTGTCGTTATAGACGGTTTCGTTGCCGGCTGTACCGCGCGAGAAGCAGAGGCTTTTGAATCGCAGATAATTAAAAAATAATGTCGAAATTATTATATGTAAAGAGCTCCGACGCTATGATTCATCATGCGGAATGTTAGGTGTTGAATAAACGAGGCTGTCGAGAAGAAAAAATTATATTCCGGTACCGGGAATCGAACCCGAGCCTCCTGGGTGAGAGCCAGGTATCCTAGCCACTAGACCATACCGGATATATATTATGCGATTCTGAACAGTCCATCACCGGTTCCCACTCCGCCACGTCACTTGCCCGTAACTGTGCCCGTACCTGGGCCCGAACCTGTGCTCGTACCTGTACCCAAACCTGTGATCAAACCTGTGCCCATACTCTGTGTCCATGTCTGTGCCTACACCTGTGCCCATAGACTGTACCCATACCCTGTGCCCATACCCTGTGCCTATACCCTGTGCCTATACCCTGTGCCTGTACCTGTACTCAAACCTGTGCCCATATCCTGTGCCTGAACCTGTGGCTGAACCTGTGTCAATACCCTGTGACTGAACCTGTGCCTGAACCTGTGCCCGAACCTGTGCCCGTACTGTACTAATACCTATGCCCATACCTGAGCCCGTACCTGTGCTCAAACCTGTAACTGAACCTGTGCCCGTACCTGAGCCCGAACCTGTGCCCGTACTGTACTCATACCTATGCCCATACCTGAGCACTAACCTGTGCCCATACTCTGTGCCCATATCCTGTGTCTGAACCTGTGACTGAACATGTGCCCATACCCTGTGACTGAACCTGTGCCCATACCCTGTGACTGAACCTGTGCCCATACCCTGTGCCCGAACCTGTGCCCGTACTGTACTCATACCTATGCCCATAGCTGAGCCCGTACCTCTGCCTGAACCTGTGCCCATACCTTGTGACTGAACCTGTGACTGAACCTGTGCCCATATCCTGTGACTGAACCTGTGCCCATACCTTGTGACTGAACCTGTGCTCATACCCTCTGCCCGTACCTGTGCCCACGGGCATCGGCGAGCGCCCTTGTCCCCAAATATTCATATTGAGCAGCTGTGTGATTTACTGGCAGACAGTGAATTCGATTCGCTATCGCCATCATTCCTTTTGGCAGCCTACCTTCGTCGTTAAAATGTTTTATAAAGTATGAATTAGACTATCTTTAAGTATTGGAACTGCGAACGTGTCACATATGTGTAACGATGGTAGCGTTAATTAGCATGGAGAGGATTTCTGTTGTGAATAGAAAAGTCGGTGACGAAAGTAGAGCCGTTACACGTGTTTCCGTGGTGGAAGTAGTATGTAGCGCGAGTGTTTGCACGCGTTACTCGCATACGTTTCGGCTTTCGGCTCTCGGCCGCACGGTTCTTGACTCGCTAGCGAGCGAGCGAGCGGGCGAGCGCGCGGGCGCGCGCACGGGTTAATAGGCGTGTTTACAATGTCGGCAATTCAGCCTCCCACTCCGGGGTCCCCTTGAAATTGCGAGGAGGCATCCTGCATGCGAATGCGATGCCACCGTTCGCATAGCATGACTCACGGCCGAGTATAACGAGAACCTACCTGCTGCATACAGAGACCCTCGAGCCGAGAGCCGGGAGCCTAGAACCGAGAGCCGAGGATGCCAAAGATTTGTCCTTGCATCCGACCGCGACTCCTCCGCGAGCATCATCGTTCGACGATCGAACCAGTTTCGGGAACGTCTTCACGTTTATCTCGGATTCCTGTCCGGATATCTTCCCAGATATTTCGATTGCAATTCTTGGCCGGATACTGCGAGCGTATGACAACAAACTGGGCGCGACCCTCTTGACAATTTCCTCACGTTCGGAAACTGTTGTTTTGCAGCCGTTCTAACGGAACCCTGAATTCGATACATTAATCCGGAGATCTATTTATCTACCGCGCTCACATTCCTGATTATTTATTAACCCATTGGTACACCACTCGGCGCCAGAAATATATTTGGTAGGCCTTACAGTTTGGTTTCATTCTTTCATTCTAAAATTTGGCTGTTAAAACGTTAACACGGTTAAACTTTGCTTCGGGAAACCAGAAATTTTTAACTTTTTCTTATGCAGTCCTGTAGACTTTGACGAGAAAGTGCCGAAAATCCATTTTTCAATGCTAGGGGATCGCAAGTTCAAAAGATATGCGCGTGTAAATGTGATTCGCGGTAATGTTTAACAGCGCCTTTCGCAGTCGTCGTTCGGATTCAAAGGGTCAAACCACTCGTTTTTCGAGGACGCGTTTGTTCGCCACGGCTCGCAGACAGGATGCTCCGTCGAATAAAAGTCCCCTCGGCCGCCCTACTGGGGAATTCCTTGAATTAGACGCATTCAGGAATTCCGCGCGAAGTTCCAGCTGGTATGAGCGCTGTAACAGAGAGTGATATGCAAGTACGACTTTAATAAAGTCCCTCGCACAATACGGTCGGCGAAGCGTTACCATTTGACGCGGCCGTAAATATGGCCCCTTATGAAAACCACGCACCGACACGTTTTTCTAGAAATGTCTTTCTTCGGCGACGTCATTCTCCCCGGGGAGAATAAGCGGCTCTGCTTGCCACGGCTAAATAATGAACAAAGTGCGATGTTGCTTCGCGCATCGTTGACTTTTTTACACGTCCAGCTCAGCACGCTGCAATTCGACACCGACATTTATTTACGATGCAAAACCGGCAAGACTTTTGACGCGTTTACATGACAAAAATGGACCGGTTAAATATACAACTACAAAGACAACAAACGAATCGAGCGATGTTGTTATACTATACTCGACGTGGGAAAATTATTAACAGACGAAATGCATAATTATTTAACGAAATGCATCATTATTTTGCATACGGATCCGCAGTCTAGAAATACAGTGATTCCTATGTATAGAGGAAGATCCTTTATAGAGGTGATTCCTCTATATGTCGCCAAGGCCTGGATTATAAACGTCGCGGAATTATCCCCAGAGCTCGAGGGGCCTTGGTGCTACACTTTTCGAGGAGTGTAAGAACGTGTAGGTTAAAGAATAGTACAGCGACCTCTCCATATATGGCGCCAAGGCCTGGATGATAAACGTCGCGGTGTTATCCCCACTACCGCGGGGTATATTTCGTGAGGGGGTCCAAGAAGCTCGAGAGACCTCTGTCCTACACTCCCCGAGGAGTGTAAAGTTCCATGGATCGAAAAATAATATAGTGATTTCTCTATATGTATATGGCGCCAAGGCCTGAAGGATAAATGTCGCAGAATTATCCCCACCACCTCGAGGTTTACTCCGCGAGGGGAGCCAAGAAGCTCGAGAGACTTCGGTCCTACACTCCCCGAGGAATGTAATGTTCCATGAATCAAAAAATAATATAGTGATTTCTCTCTATATATATGTCGCCGAGGCCTGAAAGATAAACGTCGCGGAATTATCCCCACTACCACGGGGTACACTCCGTGAGGAGAGTAAACATAACACGGCTCGGATATGTCTGCTGGACGTTACATGACGCTGGTAAGACCCGTGTCGTTGACATATATCGAGAATTCACTGTGGTGTTGAAATTGAAAATGAAAAGATGAGTTCAAGAACTCCGTTGACAGGCGAACAAGATGTTGACACCGTTTCGTTCTCGTTTGCTGGTGCATCCTCCGGTCCGTGCGGCTGTTGCGTGTTGTCGGTCAATTCAGAGGCACGGTTCACAATCGTAGAAACGGTGGAACCGCGGCAATAACCGGAGCCTGTGTACACACGCGCGAACAGAGACCCAAAGTTTGTGCTCGACGCGTGCGGCGTACGTGTCCCCCGCGTCTGATGGCCATTATAGAGTACTTTGTAAACAGCCACGAGGATCGTAGGCACGTCCGCGAAGCAGCGAGATCAAGCAGCTCAATCGCTATGAAAAGGGAGCAGCTCGTAATCCGAACATATGAGGCACTTTCGTGGTTGCCCACCGCTTCGCGTTTCCCCGCTTTCGAAAACGCACGCTGTCGTACGCTTCCGCACGTCCCGACGGCATTTATTATCATTTCTCTGTCGTCCTGTGGCAAATGTTATCCTTTCGTTTCATAGAAACGTTCGTTAATCCCCCTCCACCTGCGGAACAAGAAAACTCCGATGGACTCAAAACGTTGGAAAATTGATTTGAGCTTGTACAGCGTCTACTCGATAATTGTCCAAAACGCGGATCTGGCCAGGGACGATTATCGGCTAGAAGATCCACTGCGAAGATCTTTCTGAAGATCCTTCTTTGATCCACTGCCAAAATATCCCTTGTGCTGGGACAATTGTGGGCTAGATATTTGTGACAATTATCGAGTAGAGAGTGTACTGTATTCGTATGAAGAAGCGGACGACTGTATTCCGAGGCCTCTCGGGCTTTGGGGCCCCTGAAAGGGGTATACCCTGCGGTAGTGGGACTAGCGTGTGCCTCTTTGGCAATTGAAGCCTCTCGAACTTTGGGGTTCCTAACGGGGGTATACCTCGCAGTAGTGGGGATAGTTGTGGGGCAATTGTAGGCTAGATATTTGGGACATTTATCGAGTAGAGACTTTATTTTCGAAGTAAAAGAAGTGGATTATCCTTCGCGACCACCGAGACCCTCACGGGGGGTATTCCTCGCGGTAGTGGGGATAGTTGTGAGGCAATTGTAGGCTAGATATTTAGGACATTTATCGAGTAGAGACTTTATTTACGAAGTAGAACATTAGCGTGTGTCTCTTCGGGAATCGAGGTCTCTCGAGCTCTGGGGCCCCTGGAAGTCCCCTTTCGAGTGGTATATCTCGTGGTAGTGGGGCTAGTTCCGTGACAATTATCGGCTAGATATTTTTGACATTTATCGAGTGGAGACTATATTCCCGAAGTAAAAGAAGTGGATTAGCCTTCGCGACCACCGAGGCCCCTCACTGGTAGTATATCTCGTGATATTGGGGATGGTTCTGAGACAATTGTAGCCTAGATATTTCCGACACTTATCGAGTAGAGAGTGTACTGTATTCGTAGAAAGAAGCGGACGGCTGAAGGAATACAATAGAAAGCTTGATCACGGGCTATTACACGTTAGAGACAGAGAGGCAGAGATGGAGGCTGAAGAAAATGGACACCGAAAGCAGCTGCATATTTTATATAATAGAATCGCGTTGCAGGCGACGTTCTCCGAGTCGAGATGACAAACTATTTCAACGCGGGAATTCCGACAAATGCAGTTGGCCGGACCTGCGGTCGCGTCTCTGTCCCCGCAATTATCTCTCTTCGCATTTCTTGGCGTGTTCGTTCGATACCGCGGTCCCTTCGTCAATAATTACCACGAAGACGAACAGCGAGAGCCCTGCGTGTAAACGCAATTTCCCATAGAATTTTTCTGTTTGCGAACAGACAGCGGATCGAGTTCGACGTCATTCGGGTTGACGCGTTTCAGTTGGTCGCCGGTGTTACCAACTCCGTGTATCAATTTTTCATGTTTTCCAATAAACACTCTTTCTCCCTCCCCCGTGGGCGCGGCTACGCGAAATATCGGATACGCGGAGCGAATAAAGAACTTCGCGTTATCTCGATATATTTGACGTGCGCGTGTTCCGACTGACATAAATAAACGTATCAGAAACGGTGTTGCAGCAGCGGAGGCTGATGAACTATCGGATACCGGTCGATTGTATCCGAGCGCGAAATTATTTGCATCGATTACAATTTAAATACAGCCTTCTGCTCGAACAATAACGCGAGAATGAATCGATCGGGCACGTTTGCTCGAGGTGGACGTTTACGTTTTGTATCACTTTAATCAAGCCAGGCAATTCGTAGGATGGGCCCGGATTCGAAAAACCGTACACGATAATTACGCCCAAGCGATTAATTATAGTTATGACGCGACTGCTAAGCGTCGGATGTCCATCCGACGCTTAGCAGTCGGCCAATGAGCGACGGGATACGTGACGAGCAATTCGGAGCGAGGAGAAATCAGTTTTGAAAAGAGGCGCGTGCCACGGCCGATCAGCGACGCGCCCTTCGATTTCTATTTCCGTTTCGAGTCGACTGTTCGCATGTATTTTTCAACAGCTCGCGCGAGACCCCGATTGGATCCGGTGGCCACGTACCTCGTGTGTGCACCATCTTCGAAGCGTTCCCGAAAATGGCCGCGCGGTGACTCGACGACCGATGCGCGCTCTCCACGAATAATGGAACCCCGAATTCGGGAACAGTTCTCGTCGGCTCGCCGACGCGAGAGACTTTGCTTTAACCCGGTGTTCGGAGCTGCACTACTTGATCCTCTCTTCATCTATCGGGCCGTAGGAACTTACGGCGAATTTCTATGCGTCTATCTCGGCCATTAATTACCTCGAGATACCGCTCGTGGCTCGAACCCTCGACTGAAGTGCGCCTACTCAAAATCGTATCCCGCGTTAACGATCCCGCCCCGACATCCCGCGGACTCTTTGCTGTCACTCGTGATTGGTGTAGCGTGACGCCGTACTCGAGAAGCTGCGCGAGACCCGCCGTCAAAATGCTTTTTCAACGTTGATCTCCGCGATCTACGTGGCACATGGAAAAAAAAAACAGTGCGAAATTCTCTGCAAGCTCGCTCGTCGAAATACTCGATATATGTCCAATACACGAGTCCGGCCTGGGACAGTTATCGGATAGGAGATACTATCTGTCTGTCTATCTATCTATCTATCTATCTATCTATCTGTCTATCTATTTATCTATCTATCTATCTATCTATTTATCTATCTATCTATCTATCTATCTATCTATCTATTTATCTATCTATCTATTTATCTATCTATCTATCTATTTATCTATCTATCTATCTGTCTATCTATCTATTTATCTATCTATCTATTTATCTATCTATCTATCTTTCTATCTATCTATTTATCTATCTACCTATTCTTTGATCTAATTTCGAATCTAGAAAAGGACAGCGAAGCTCTAGCGGCCTCGGTCTCTCAGGAGTGCAAATATACACGATGCATGTCCAAAAGACAGGTCTAGCCTGGGACAGTTATCGAATAGAAGCTACTATCTATCTATCCATCTATTTATCTATCTATTCTTCGATCCACTATCGAATGTAGAAAAGGACAGCGAAGCTGTAGGACCACAGTCGCCCACGAGTGTAAACATACATGATGCGTGTCCAAAACATCTATCTGTATCTGTCCTGGGACAGTTATCGGATAGGAGATACTATTCTTTGATACACTCCTGAATGTAGAAAAGGTCAGCAAAGCTCGAGTGACCTCTCGGTCGCTGAGGAGTGTCAACATCGGGCAGCAGTGGGGATAGTTGTGGGACTTTTGTCGACTAGATATTTGGGACCTATATCAAATAGAGACTTTATTTACGAAGTAAAACAGTTGAATTAGCGTGTGCCTCCTCGGCCACCAAGGCCCCTACAGCTTTGAGGTCCCTTACAAGGTATACCCCGCGGTAGTGGGGATAGTTGTGGGACTTTTGTCGACTACATATTTGGGACCTACATACATTGAGTAGAGACTTTATTTACGAAGTAAAACAGATGAATTAGCTTGTACCTCCTCGGCCATCGAGGCCCCTAAAGCTTTGGGGTCCCTGACAGGGTATACTCAACAGCAGTGGGGAGAGTTGTGGGACTTTTGTTGAGTAGATATTTGGGCCCTACATACATTGAGTAGAGACTTTATTTACGAAGTAAAACAGTTGAATTAGCGTGTGTCTCCTCGGCCACCAAGGCCCCTACAGCTTTGGGGTCCCTGACGAGATATACCCCGCGGCAGTGGGGCCTTTGTCGACCAGATATTTGTGACACACATCGAGCAAAGACTGCAGTTTAGGAGCTGAAATAATTTGGGTACCCCCGGATGGATGGAGAGTTCCACTTCGGCGTACGGCGGGTACACAATACTTCGAAATACGCGGGTAATCTTATTTGCTGGTGGCGAACCGGTATTTTTTCCGCGTAGAAGTTCACAATCAGGGTCTCGCCATTCAATCCGCTCCAGCCCGAAAAATAAAAGTTCCCGGTGGCAGCCGGGAAGTGCCATCCAAGCCGGGGCCGGGGGGCAGAAGCCCTCGCATTTCATACGGGATTTTAATCGTCACGTTTCACCGAACAGTCGCGTCGCGTCGCGTCGCGCGCGTTCCGCCAAAGGTTTTTCCGTCGGCGGGGGTTGCCCGCGGAGAATACGCGGCGCCACCCTTTTCGCGCGATAGGGGACGCAAAGGAAGGAAGAGCACCGCTCGCGAGAGACGAAACAGATGGAGAGAGAGAGAGAGAGAGATGTGTGCAAAAAAGGGAGCATATTTTACAGCGGTGCGCCGCGAGCCAGGTGCCCTCATCTCGTTCAGCTCTTTGGGTTTTCGAAGCTGTGGGGGTTGCTCGGTGCTCGGAGGCCGAGGGGTGAGTGACCTGTTCGCTCACTTCAGCCAAGATAGTGGCCTCTAATGGCTTCTCGTCCTTATTTCGTCATTTGCCCTGGTGTGCCCGGCGCGCGCGCGCGCGCGCGAGCGCCAGCACGCGGAGGCCGGTCCGTGGCTAAATATTTGCTCCCCGACTGAAGTAACAGTCAATGCCCCGTCCGAGGCCGTCACTTTCCGAGGGTGTTTCTAATTCTCGCGTAATTCTCTTTCGCCGGGCTGCTGCCACGCCAAGCCACGCCGCGAGTCAAGACCACCCCACCCTCTCTCTCTATCTCTCTGTCTCTCTCTTTCTCTCTCTCTCTCTCTCGGCTTTCAGGAGTCGAGCCGAGCGGATGGTCAGCCGCCGAGCCTCGATCAAAGATCGGACGTTGAATCAACGTCGACGAGGTCCGTTTATCGAGGGAATTGATACTAATCTCACGCCGTCGACTCCGCCACCGGCTCCGCGCTGAGAAGCTTGCAACGGGAAGCTCGGGAAACACAAAATTTCCATTACTTTCCAGCCAGACTGTCGACCGTTAGCCATTTTTTTTTTTTGTTTTCATCCTCATCTCCGTGCTCGTTCGAGAATCTCGCAGCCCGGAACACGAGAGCCCCATTACAAGAAAGTTGCATTGTTTCAACCGCCGGGAATCTGTTTCACTGTTTCCGTGGGGTTGGGGTGGGGGGGGGGGAGGGGAGGGGGAGAGTAGTCCCGTGGGCATTTAGAAAACGCCTACAGCGAAATCGACGAGACTTCGTTTGGACGAGCGAAAGAGTTCGTCCGCTAGATTCACGGGACCTGTCAAAATGGCGGACTCTAATATCCTTAATTCGCGAACATTGTGAAGACGCGTCCGCGAGGAATTATTTAACGAACTGGTTTCTTTGAGTGTGTATTACTTAAAAAATGGCTACAATTTTTCATGGCTTCGTTTATATTATTTTTGTAAAGTAAAATTGTAAAATATTTTCAACACCAGATTTACGGGAGCCGTCAAAATGACGGATTCCGATGTTTTTAATGTACGAACATTGAGATTGCAAAGATGCATTCATGAGGAATTATATATCCGAAGAAATCAATTTGTTAAGTAATTTTTGTTTAATAAATAATTAAATAATTTTTTATTTTGTTTTAATTTTTGTCTGCTTCTAAACACGGTTGTATCTATCAAACTTCGTGGCCACCGTTTTAATAATATATATCCGAAGAAATCGATTTGTTAAATATTATTAAAACGATGGCCACAAATTTTGATAGACACAACCATGTTATTTTTGTAAAGTAATGTAAAATAGTGATTCTTAGCGCTCCGTAAACCTAGCGTTAATGTGGAACAGTGATTTTCAGTGCCACGGAAACCTTTCCTCGGCAAATCGAATAATTCGCAACGGTTCGATTTCGAATTTCTATGTATCGGTAACGTAGTTTCCTACGGTTCTTAGCATTCTTCGATAATTATCGTGTATCGTCGCCGCGTCCGGACCCCCGGGACCACGGCACCGGAAAGTTATGCGAATTAGAGCCGCTCGCGGAATTTCAGTTATTTTCACATATTCGCCTTTGTAAAATGAAATTCCGGTCGCTTTGACGCGAAAACTTGCACCCTTATGCGCGAGCATTCGTGCGGGAGACGCCGCGTCTTCCGCCTGTCGTTGTTTTAATTCTTTTCGGATTCTACTTGCGGATTGTGCAACAACATGGCGGCGTGCCTCGCGTAACTCGAGCGCCCCGAATAGCTGGCGAGTCAGATCTTAGGGCATCCGATTCGTGTCGATTCTGCCCTCGAAACAGAACCGTACAGGTGCAACGAACTGCATGGGAACATAGAAAACCGTTGCGAGAGTACGTAAATTCATTGGAAATACCGTTTTCCGTGTTATCAGCTAAACTGTTGAAAGGGGGATTACGAAGTTTTGGTCGATTATGCTAATGACATCCTGGTTGGCTGTCCGCCAAGCGAGTCGGGAATAAGCACCGCCGACGTCCCCCACCCCACCCTCCATCCCCCTCCGCGCCCCAGCGTCAAATTTTTCTCCCGCTTCATCGAGAACCGAAAGGAACGTGTCAGTATCAGGAATTTCTTAATGCCATTTATGCGGCCGATAGGGTTTATATTTCCAGGCAAATCGTCCGGAACGCGTCCGCTTCTTTTGATTTATTCGCGCCGTGTTTTTTTTTAATGTTTTTCCTTCGCCCCGTTCACGTTCCTCTCAATCGTTAGAAAAGTATGTTCCGGTAACTGTCGCGGAAACGATCAAACATGCAGCGGATTATTATTTGAAATGCAAACGTCACGGCTTTGCAAATATTATTAGCTTCTGCCATGCAAATGGGGAGTAACGGTTCGCGATGCAGATCGCCAAATGAGATCGCGATCTGTACTTCTTTCCCCCGGTTTGACAATTCTAAGGGGATCAATTACCATTCAATAATCGATCCAGCCCGAAGGAAGTCCCAAAGGGTACAGCCGGATAAGGAGGTCAACAGCGCCCTCGAGTCGAATTATATGGCCATTCGATAGAGCATCGACAGATTCCATACTGTGCAAAATTTCAACCCCGTGCCTCGACCGGGGGGGTAGTTATGGGGTAAAATCGGAAAATCAGTTTTTGGCCTAGTTTCCCCGGTTAATGACGTTCAGAAATTCTGAGAAAAATCTGAGACACGTTCAGCACCCAAACACGTACTCCGCAATTAGTTTCAGATTTTTAAATTGAAAATCCTGCCCGTGAAAAATCAAAAACCTCGACGAAAATCGAAAAATGCAGATTTCACGTGGAAGTTGTACAGGTACTAAATCTATATTTTTACAGTAGCGATATATTGTTGTAATTGTTGCTCGTGAATTTTTTCAGATTTTACAATTTGGTGCGTGATAGTTAAAAAAAATAATAAAGACCGATTTTGTTCGATTATGCCCTTATCCGGCCTTTATTTTCCGTTTAGGTGTAGACCTTGCGCTTCTTAGTGAAATCTTTTTCTCCCTTTCTGTTTCTAACATGCATTTGTTATTGGTCGTTCTGTCGGTCGCAAGTACACGGTGGAACGCCAAATTGGCCGTGAGGCACAATCGGTCTGGGGTGGGCACTAAATATGCTAAGCCGGGGGATGCCATGAGCGGGGTTGACCAGAAAACTGGAGGGGTGGAGAGATTTCGAATGGTCAGTGGAGTAGGTAGCATTTAATAGGACGGGCAGCAGCAACGGAGAGCTCTACGAAACTATCCATCAATGTCGAGGCCTGTACATTCTGCGCGGAAATGTACAGGGTGTTCTCCGCAAAAGAATCTCAAATCAAATAGGCTCTCTTTCTCCTGTCTCTCTTGCACGTAATTCTTGAAACAATCGAATCGGCAAATTCGTGAAACTCGCGGGTATGTCTGACCATTATTTGCTAATACCACTGACAGCAAAGTTTCGCAACATCGGCTGAATGTTCTAATTTTATACAACACCAGATCATCCTTCTAGAAGGTTTACTATATCTGTTAGGTCAGTTGAAGCTCCCCACACGTGTACACAAAACACTTGAGAACATTTTTCCGAGGGAATCTCGAAGTCACTTTCATTTCGATCCGCACGTGCGAACGGCTGAAAGGCTGCAAACTTTTAATCCCCGGTATGGTTGCACCATGCAACGGAACACCTCGGGAACTATGAAAGGCAGCCGCGTATTTGCGATTCTTGGTTTTGAAAAGGCCGTGCGTTTTCGTGCTCTTTTGTAACCGCGACAGCGGCGTGTATTAAAAGGAAAATCTTTCTCCCGCTCCGGAAAACGAACACGGCATAGTCTTGGTCCAAGCCCGATCCTCCGGGTCCGTGCTGTGACATAGATCGTGTAGGGTTTCTATTTTCGTCTGACCGCGGCGGGCGTAGAGGTCGGCGCTTGTAAACACGGACAGTGGAGGGGGTAGGCGAACGACTAAGATCGTGTAGCTCCGTGAGGCTTCGATCAAGACTTTACCGTAGCAACGGGCGTCCATTTTGGATCCCGGAAAACAAGTACCCGCCGGAACAGAAATGGAAATTCTTTTCGTCGATTAAGTATTTGATTTATGACCTTGGTCAAAGTATAAAAATGATGCGCCAAGGGTGGTGATCCCTTCCCGGGAATTTCGAGTGTTCGTCGCAAAATGCAAATGCGAAACGAAAAATGAGGAACCGTAATTATCGTGTCTCTTTCACGCATCGACGTCTGGGAAAAATGCAACCTGATGCAAAAACCGTGGTGCTTTTTCGCCCCACAAATTTGTAAAACATCCTTCCACCCTTTTCAGTGCTCTGCGATTGAATTTTAAATGAGAATGCATTTTATCGATCGCGGGAATAACATATTTCTCCTCGTAGAATTTTGCCCGGCCAGCTTTTTATGCTAATGCAATGCAATAAAGTCGGGGCTATAGTTTTCGCGTGTGTTTCCGCTTGTTTTACGAGCTGCTCTCTCAGCAGATTTTTCAATGTCGGATTATCGGAAAGATTCCGGCTCCTAACCGGCTTAAGCGACGGTTAAATATTCTTCGTTTTCGAGAAAACGTGTGATTTCATTTTGATCGTTGCTGTTTTTAATTCGCAGCGATCGATCCCCGGGATAAAATAGTTTTTCCCCCGTAAACGGAAGTTTCGATAAGCAACGCGGGGACTCGTTGGAGTTTCAGTTGCGAGCGAGAACTAGTTTGCCCGCGTCATACTGTCCCGAGTCCCGCTTCAATTTCCTTGGAATTTCGTTGGGCGCAAAGTATTCCACAGTCCAAGGGTGAATACCTGAATTAGTAGGTCAGACCGGGGGAGGAAGAACATTCCTAGTGTCAAAACGCCCGAGCGATCGTTACCCTGTTAATGTCCGCGCGAAATTCACGCCTGAATGGCGAACGATAGTGTGTTTACTACGGTCAAAGGACAGGTGGCACTTCTGACCATTCTGATTGTCCACAAGCTACCTCTTGTCCTCGACGATCGAGTTTTAACCACGCGGAGGACGCGCGTGCCCGATCGAAAGAATTCGCACACCTGGACATCGTCGACAGGTCCGCGAAATTTTCAGGAGCGTACGATTATTTTTGTCGAATTAAAAACGTCGGCTGTTGTCATTAAAAGGTTCGTTAAAAGCGTTGGACGACTCCGGAAAAGAACCTAGCCAGCGTCGTCTGCGAAGTAAAGGTGGATAGGAACGGTCGGGAGAAGACCAATCACCGATCCAAAGCGATTCTAAATGTATCCCCGGAACTTTGGCATTTGAGTCAGCTAGATAGGCGTGACGCGGTTAGATTGGATCCGAGATGACGGAAATAGAGCCAGCAAATCGAAGAAACAGGATTATCGCGCCCAACGACGGAGGATCGAATTGCTGGAATAAGCGCAGCCATTGCGTTTCTTGCCGCTTCCTCAATTTTTCTTAGCATCTTCGTCAGCTCTGATCCATTCTCCCAGGGAACACTGATTCAATTCCTCCGCCCAATCTAACTATTCGACGAGCCGATAACTTGTTACTACCGAACTGTTCGGAACCGACATCACCTGTACAGCTAACATTCCCCACTGAAAAGTTTCCGTCCTGATTTATCGATTCGAACATTCATTACCCATATCGGAGCTGTTCAACATGCCTATTAGCTGGCTAAAGATGCCCGAGGGCACAGCTACGAACACAGTTACGGGCACACGCACGAGCACGGGTTACGGGCACAAGGTTTGGGCACAGGGTTTGGGCACAGATACGGGCTCAGGTTTGGGCACAGGGTATGGACACAGATACGGGCTCAGGTTTGGGAACAGGTACGGGCACAAAACCATAGGCACAGCTTCAGAAACAGGTTCGGGCACAGGGTATAGGCACAGGGTATGGGCACAGGTTTGAGCACAGGGTATGGGCACAGGTACGTGCACAAAACTATGGGCACAGTTACAGGCACAGGTTTGGGCACAGGTACGGGCATAGCGTCAGGCACAGGTTTGCGCACAGGTATTGGCACAAAACTGTGAGCATAGATTTGGGCACAGGTACAGGTACAGGTTTGGGCATAGGTACAGGTACAGGTTTGGGCATAGGTACAGGTACAGGTTTGGGCAGTGGGTATGGGAACTGGGTATGGGCACAGGTTTGGGCACAGGTACGGGTACAAAACTATGGGCATAGGTTTGGGTACAGGTACAGGTTTGGGCAGAGGGTATGGGAACTGGGTATGGGCACAGCTTTGGGCACAGGTACGGGTACAAAACTATGGGCATAGGTTTGGGTACAGGTACAGGTACAGATTTGGGCACAGGTTTGGGCACAGGGTATAGGCACAGGGTATAGGCACAGGGTATAGGCACAGGGTATAGGCACTGGGTATGGGAACTGGGTATGGGCACAGGTTTGGTCACAGGTACGGGTACAAAACTAAGGGCATAGGTTTGGGTACAGGTACAGGTTTGGGCACAGTGTATAGGCACTGGGTATGGGAACTGGGTATGGGCACAGGTTTGGAAACAGGTATGGGTACAATACTATGGGTATAGGTTTGGGTACAGGTACAGGTTTGGGCACAGGGTATAGGCACTGGGTATGGGCACAGCTTTGGGCACAGGTACGGGTACAAAACTATGGGCATAGTTTTGGGTACAGGTACAGGTTTGGGCACAGGTGCGGGTACAGGTATGGGCACAGCTATTTCTGTGTATACCCAACGCAAGAACAGCACTTGAATACAATAATATTTTTCACTTTCCGTATTGCAAGGTATTGAATTGACTAATAAACGACTCGTTATTTCCTGTGAAATCCACCGTCGAACTAGCATTTCATTTGCAGCGGCCTGTACACCGACGAGCCTCTCCACGCTAATCTCTCAATCCTTATTTAAATCTGTTCCAGACGGTGGTGTAGTAGGTGGTTCGAGAGTCGGACCGGTGGTGACTCTTCACACGTTAGAATTGACACCACGTGGTAGAGTTTTGCTACAACTTGCACCGCCCGAAACTGCTCGAGCGTATCTGCCGCCCGAATATCGACCGGGCCGTGTGTATTCAGACACCGACTCCGAAAAGGTACGTGCAACCGTTTCTGCGTTACTCTATTTCCCATGGAGCGAATTCTCACTTCGCGTGATTCTCACCGGCGAGAACTTTGTACAACTTCGGGCGTACACATGCGTGCACACGTCCTCGAAAAATTTCCGCTTGGATTTTTACTTGGATGGTTGGGGTTTTACGCCTTCGAACGAACAACGTCTCGAGTTCGCCACGCGTTCGGCAAACTTTCAAGCGTTCATAATTAAACACCGCGCGGTATGTTTATTAACCCGGATGAGAAGTATCCGAGTTAATAAACTGTATCGCAGCGCATTTTTGCCGAAGTCTCGTTCCAGAAGATCAGCATCGCAACTCTCGCGAACCGACAATTAATTCGAAGTGTAATGACGTTTTCCGCGGCGCGACAATTTCGAGGAAAATCACGCTCGGCGCCGCGTGTGCTCAGCCCGTCGGACCGGTAACGGACAAATTGGCAAACAAATTGTTTATCGGGAAATTAGTGGTCCCGATCTTTCTTTTTTTTCCGCGCCCGTATCCACGGTCGCCAGACCGTAATCCTGTGCCGTTCGCGTTCGCGAAATTCGTGAAATATTTATTCGCGATTGTCGAATCCAATTGGCGAGAAATTGGTGGTCCGGGGGCTTCGAACGTTACAGTCGAGTCGAGTGAAATATTAACCGAGGATACACTTAAAAATAGAGCTACACACATTCGCTTTCTTTACCCGCGCGAACGCTGTTCATTTATTCCGTTCGGATTAATGCTCGAAATTGCTTGGAATTTCGGTCGAACAATAAGGCGACACCTGCGTACTTCATCTCCGATGCGTGAGCACGAGCCTGACAACCATATGTCTCGTATTGCAATATGCATAACCGACTGACAAGCGGCGTTATTAATTTAAAAGAATTCCCAATCCTCTAACAACCATTTTGGAGGAGAAAAGCAGAGCCAGCGACGTGTGACTCGTATTTTTCATGTTGTCGGGCGAAAAAAGTCGATTAATTGGTGGAAAACGCGCGAGAATAATCTCCGAACGAGCGGAATCACTGTGCAGGAGCGTAACGAGCGTGTTCGCGGACTGTTTGCGAGAACTTTGAGGCACGCGAGCCAGATTGAAGTTCACTTTGCGAAGGTGAAATTCTTGACCAGAGTCGCGATTCCGAGCGAGTGAAGATAAAAGTTCGGGGGCACGCGAGGCGGAACGAAGATATTCGGTACAGCGAATTTACTATCGATCCCCGGATAATTTCTATCTCTGCTTCAGTTTGCCGCCGCTTCTCTTCTTGTTCCCGGTCGGACAGAAGTCCGTTGTTCCGGCGAGACCCGTATTTATCTCCTGCAGATTAAAGGCCGAACAAACGGCCCACGCAATAAATAAACTTCGAGCGCCGTCTGCCTCTCGACACGACTCGCGGCACGTTGTGGTTCACGGATAGCCAGATAAAGCAACTTTTCCAACGGTGAATACACGAGAGGCCCTTTATTAGAACTCTGCGCCGAGATTTCTGATGCGCCGAAATTAGTGGGAATAAAAATAAATAAATAAATTTGTAGCTTTTTGCCCAAGTACCGTTTGAAGTCGATTGGACCGTGGGAGAACAGAGAACTGAATTGCAAACGACCTAACAAAATTGTAAAATCGATATGGAATAGCAAAGAATCACAACGGCGGTTTTTCCGAATGCACCATTTTGGTTGCAACGGCGAACAGTGGGTAATTTGGACGAAGTCGGATTCAAAATCATGGAACTTTCGATAGGAAGGAGGTAGAGTGATGAAATTTTTTTTAAATTAAAGCTGAAACTTTGTAGAACATGAGAAAAATAAGGAGATTGTGGTACGAACGTTTTTTAACCTCGAGAAAATTCGTTAAACGTGCAGAAATTCAAGAAAATTTTGCTTTTTCCAATACCACACGCGGAAACAAATTTTTGTTCAACATGCTATATATCATTTCCCATAGATGTTTTCACGCTGATTTCAAATCTGGTACACTAGGATATAGGCACTGGGTATGGGAACTGGGTATGGGCACAGGTTAGGGCACAGGTACGGGTACAAAACTATGGTCTCAAAATTTGTCTACGACCTCAGGATTTTGCAGAAAATAGATTTTTGTGACAGAGACTAATGAAATCATTTTTTCGTTGAAATGCTTCGATGGTAATAATCTCTCTATTTTTTCCCATATTCTGTAAAGTTTCAGCTTCAATTTAAAAAAAATTTCATCGCTCTACCTCATTCCTATCGAAAGTTCTGTGATTTTGAATCCGATTTTGTCCAAAATACCCACTGTGCGGCGTCGCATAAAACGCTGCGCTAATTGATGAGCCCCGCAATTGAGTAAAAATAAATAAATATTTCTTCCTAAATACCATCAAAAGTCAGACCATGGTAGAACAGAGAACCGAGTTGGAAACGCGGAATTAAAAAATCGGCGTAGAAAAGAACCACAACAGCAGTTTTTCCGATCGCACCATTATGGTTGTCGGTATCAAACGCCGCGCTAATTGATGGGCCCCGCAACTGCAACGTATCGCGGAGACAATGGAATTCGGAAATTATCGAAGCGTATCGAGCGTAACCGAAGACGTGGGTCATTGAACCGGCCGCCATTAACGCGAGATTGGAAAACAGACGTCATCGCCACCACACAATAAGGAAGTCTTCCAAACCGAGACCTTCTGTCCACTCCCGGGCCAGGGAAATTGAGTATGCAATCATAGTATGCTCAAAAGATAAAAATTCGACTATGTCGCCCAGAAGACAGGGCACTGTATTACTATAGCAGTCAATCGTTCTCGAAAGTCGCGGCGATGAGTTGACCCGAGCTATCGGTCCGGAATCGCACAGCCGAGATCCTGATAATTCACTTTCCAAGAAGCCAGGCATTTCAGGCCGGTGACCCAAAGCTATATTTGACGCGGGTCACCCGTCGACACCTTAAAGTGGCGTCCATGTAGCATGCGGGTCAACCGCCAGCCCCGCGAGTCCAACCTCAGACGACCGTGGCCAGGAATCCTGCCCTAGGATGCCTCCGGTCATGCCAGCAACGCCCGAGCCATACTACAGTAAAGTCTTGATCTAAGCCGCGCGGAGGCGCGCGATCTTAGCTCGCCCATCCCCTCCACACACTCCGCGCGGGCCCGAGAAGCTCGAGCTGCTCCGTGTTTACACGCCGTGACTGTTGAGACGCAACGCGATGCCACACCCGCCAAAGGGTCTCCCGAATTTGACTCCGAGTCCCGATCACTTCGGCCACCCTTAATAAATTAAATTTATTTAGTTAAAATTGCCCTTGGGCAATCCCAGACATCCCAGATTTTCTGCGACTTTCCAGCGCCACATTTAAAGACGCAACGCGTTGTGAGACCCCCGATAGTGTCTCTCGAATTTGTCTCCGAGTCCCTGTGACTTCAACCACCCTTACTAGAGGCAATAAATTATCCTAAGAGTCGAAGACGCGTCAGACCCAAGCGACGGGACTCATCCCAGATTTTTGTCCGACTTTGGAGCGCCACATTTTAAGACGCAACGCGATGCGACACCCTCGAATTTGTCTCCGAGTCCCGATCACTTCGACCACCCTTAATAAATTAAATTTATTTAGTTAAATTTATTGCCCAAGGGCAATAAATTAGGCCAAGAGCTCCAAGCGACGGGACTCATCCCAGATTTTCTGTGACTTTCCAGCGCCACACGTTAAGACGCAACGCGATGCGACACCCTCGAAAGGGTCTCTCGAATTTGTCTCCGAGTCTCGATCACTTCAACCACCCTTGCTAGAGGCAATAAATTAGCCTAAGAGTCGAAGACGCGTCAGACCCAAGCTATGAGACTCGTCCCATTTTCTCGGCGAGTTTCTAGTACGAGAACATAATAATTTAAGACTGAATGCTCACCCCCAGTTTCTCCCACTGCTATTGGTAAATGGAGGTGGTAACCTCCACCAACAAGTTTGCATCCCTTTAAAACAGCATCTCTGCGTGGGAGTCGGGAGTCTTCAGTTTGTATTCAACCAGTCTTCGGCTAGTCCTCATTTAAGTTACATATATTTGTACAGTCGTTATAATTAAAGTTATCATTAGTTATTGTTATCAACTAGTTGTCCAAATTCTCTACAATTCAATACACCTGACTCTCAACAAGAACTACCTAGCACCTAGGTTTCAATTAACCAAACTCGAGTGACAGATGCGAGAAAAGTCGACCTAACTGATCTTTTCCATCCACGCACGTACATACAATGACCTTGTCCATGTCCTTCACGGTCACAAGAAAATACACGATATATGTCACGGACCCGAGAATCGAGCCTAGACCAAGACCTACTGTATTTATATTTTCTGTGCCTATCCAGTTAGATTTCTGTGCTACCATCGCTAAAGTAAAATTGTACAGGGTGTCCCCGAACTCCGTGATCACAAATCAGTATAAGCTTGCGTGATAGCACGGCTGGTAAAATTTGCAAGAACAAACGGTATACCGACAACTATGCACCGAGAACGGAGGTTTGATTGCAGAGGAACGAATGACAAGACAATTGTGCGCGGGATCGGTTTACCAATCTCGAAAACGCAGGGTCGAGTTCTGCTCGTTCTGGTCGTTTCGGATTCCCTCTGTTTCCTCGGAATACTACGATTCTCTCTCTCTCTCTTTCTCTCTCTCCCTCGTTACTTTGTAATTAATTGAACAGAGGTGATTCGAAGTCGCTGTTGCTCGGAGAAACCGCGTCGGAACTTTTGCGCGCTCGGTTGACGAAAACTATTGGAGCAGTCTCGCAAGACGAGAACTATTGGAGCACCGTGTACACTGACGTGAATTTCCTCTGCTTTCAGATGTGGATGTACTCGTTGGGAAGGGCATTATTGGACACGACCCCGCGAGTCGCAGCACTGACGGGAACGGTTTCCGTTTCACCCTCGTCGGCGCTACAGTCCGTTCTGGCTGCCATGACGGAACCGGATCCCCGGAGACGAGCCTCATTGATGAATCTACTGGACGTGAGTAGTCCGAAAAGAAACCCGGTGAAAATTGTTTCCTTCTCGGCCGTCCCAGAATCTGTTCCGAAAATTTGGACAGCCCCCTCCCCCCGTCCCTCTAACGGAGAAACGAACGCCCCCGTAACGGAAGGAGTAGGTGAATTATTTTTTCCTCGGAGTCCTGTTTAGCCGAGACGCACCGCGAACCTGCGGGACGCTCGGCAATAAATTGCCTTCGTATCAAACCGGAAGGCGGGCGAGGCTGCATTTCTTTCCTCGGCCTGGTACTTTTGGGAACGCTTTTAACAGAGCAACGCGGTGAATCGTTGTCGTCCGGTAAATTAATCGTAGACATTCCCGGAACACGGAGACGGCTTGAAATTGTAGCGAATTCCTTTTTCTAGCGACCTCGAAAGACACCCACAGTACCTGAAACACTGAAAATCGCACTTTACACGCGCATAATTGTTTAATTAGTGATCTCCTGGGATTGAAACTTGGAGTCTCGGCATGTCTTCGCCAAGATCTACAGGATTATATTTAAAAAAGTTAGAAATTCCTGGTTTCCTAAGGGAAAGTTTAACCCACAGTCGCAATCCTAGGGAGTGTGCAGAGAAAAATTCGAAAGTCGAAGAATTAGATGTGCAGTGGATTACCGGCGATCGCGAAACCGTCTCGGGACACCCCTTAGATCGATCGTGCTTCGGGAAAATGTGCCGAGCTTGAAAACTTTTTATTTTAGAAACCTTTGTCTATTATAGTACATCGTAAATATACGTTTCTGTTCATTAAGTCACTCGCGACGTCGGCCAGTATATACTAAATACCAATATACCGGCGCCTTTGCTGAAAATCGCACTTTAGACACGCATAATTTTTGAACTAATGATCCCCTAAGATTGAAACTTGGATTTTCGGCATGTCTTGGCCAAGGTCTACAGGCTAACATTAAGAAAACTAAAAAATTCCTGGTTTCCTAAGGCAAACTTTAACCCACAGTAGCAATCCTAGTATTCCGAGACAAAATTCTCCGAGTAGGATGCACAACTGATTACCGGTGATCGCAAAACCGTCTCGGGACACCCCCTAGGATTATGACACCGGCTAAGAAAATGATCCATGCAAAATTTTAGATCGATCGTGTAACGGGAAAACGTGCCGAGCTTGAACATCTTTTATTTTTGAATCTTTCCTCTATTATAGTACATAATAAACATACATTTCTGCTCATTAAGCGACTCGCGACGTCGGCAACTACATAGTACATACCAACATGCCGGCGCCCTTGCTGAAAATCGCATTTTATACACGCATAACTTTTGAACTAATGATCCCCTAAGATCGAAACTTGGATTTTCGGCATGTCTTGGCCAAGGCTTACAGGCTAACATTAAGAAAACTAAAAAATTCCTGGTTTCCCAAGGCAAAGTTTCAAGGCAAAGCCACAGTCGCAATCCCAGTGTACCCGAGAAAAATTCCCCGTGTTGGATGCACTTCGGATTATACACCGTTGATCGCAAAACCGTCTCGGCGAGATACGCGTCGATGGTTCTCGTCGGGCGGAAATTAATTTTCGTGTAACGGGCAAGAACAGCTCCGCGTTCCCCGGGACGCTATCTTGAATCAGAGGCCTCGTTGAAGAAGCAGCTGCACCGGAGTTGAATCGGATGCATGCGCGTGATCCAAACAACCGGGGTACAACGGGGCCGCCCGTTCCGGAGAATAATAATGCAATCTCCCGGCCCATAAAACGCAGCGGCTCGGTGTTATTGAAATTTTTCGGATATCGTGTACCGAACTCGATGGCCACGCCTCTCTCGTTATCAATTCCGGCGAGCCGTTCGCATAATTGCATAATATCGCGAATTCGACCGTTCTCGGGCCCGTTTCTTTTGTCGGAAGGGGAATCAAGGGTGAGAAGCAAATATCGGTCGGGCCGGCGACAAAAGAACTTTCGCTAATTAGCCGACATTAGACCTATCGACAGAACTGTCGTCGCGCGTTACCGATACAAATTTCATTACCGTCGGATCCGTGAGGGATAGAACGATCGGAATGGAGGCGAATATGACGAACTTAACGCGATCGCAGGGCGACAGAGAGAGAGAGGGGGGAGAAGGAGACAAAGAGAGATAGAGGGAGAGGGAGAGAGAGAGAGAGAGAGAGAGAGAGCACTTGAACGCTTGCGGAGGCGGACACAGGAGCTCGCTTTAATTCTATTATCTGTCGCGAGAACGGAACGGCGAAAGAGAACGGGGGAGAGTCGGAACGACGCCCGGCTGGGTAATACCTGACCCAGCCCTTCCCGCCGCCGATGGAATTCACAGACGGTCGTCTCGCTTTATTTTTATAGTCTGCGAGGGCGAGAAGTGTCCATTAATTTCCACGCATCGATTCGCAGTTAGCGGCGAGTAAAAGGCGAAGCGATAATTTCGCACGGCCCCGTGTAGCGCGCGTTTATTGTCTCCAACGTTTAACACTTTCACCGCCAAACTGGAAACCTCAAAAATTCAAAGTGGGTTATTTAATGAAACTAAAATTGAAAAAATTAAATGTATGATGTTTAGTGGATATCCAACTTTCTTGCGTTTTAGAGATCCTAGTCAGATTTGATACAACGAATATATTAACGTAAAAATTAATTTCAAAGCCTGGACAAATAATTTTACCCACAGAAGGGTTAAGGGGTTATGTACAGTTGGGAAGCCCGAAAAAAGCAATTCTTTAAGAATTTTTCCTGAGAAGACTTTTACATTTATTAATGTAAAAATTTGTACACACGTTATGGTAACTTTTAACTGTACCTTAACATTTTTTATTTGTAAAAATAATAATTTTGAAAGCTCTCAAAAAATGCGCTTTGCGGTGACCACGATATCTCTGGACTGGATCATCTAAAATGAAAGAACCAAAAGGATTTCGTTAAAGTAATGTGTAATCTTGTAATTAGTCGAAGAAATATGCAAAATAAAATTTTGGCCTTAAATTTGTTTATAAGAAATGAAATATTCATTTGTGAGAACAAACTCTCCGAAATCCGTTTGGCTATTTCATTTTAGATGATCCAGTCCAGGCGACAGGAGCTCCTGGAGATCAGCTATAGCAGCTTACAAAATTATTATTTTTACAAATAAAAAATGTTAAAATACAGTTACAAGTTACCACAATACGTGTACAAATTTTTACATTAATAAATGTAATGGTCTTCTCAGGAAAAATTCTTAAAAAATCGCTTTTTTGGGTCTCCGGACTGTACGCAACCCGTTAATAGGATCGTCGCTCTTAATTCGGGAACGGGTCTATACTCGGATTCCTCGGGATAGGCAACGCCAGCGAGAATTATACGTTTCTTGGAAAGCGGAACGGTTTAATAAAGCTATTTCGGCAGGCACGAGCATGAGCAAGAGCGGTGGTCGTAACTCATCGGTTGCACCTGAATGGCCCCCGCGAAATTGATGAAATCCCGAGGCGAGGGCGTTCTCGACACGCGAACTTATTCCGCCACCAATTTCTGCGTGGATTCCACGGCCGGCGATAAATTATCCGATCTCTGGATCGCCACTTCGTCGATCGCCGCTATGCAGACGATGCCTAAAGACGGAACTTGCCCGCGATAACACGGAACCGTACTCGAACCGCGATTCGCCCGGATAAATTAACGTATTGATTTCCCGTTTGTCATTCGGCGATCGACGTTTTTCTTATCGGCGGTACGCCGCGTGGATCTTTTGCAGCCGATAAGGATGAAAACCTGCATTTTAGGATCCGGTCGATAAACTCCGTGGTTGCAGTCGCCCGGGTCTGAAAATTCTGAAAATTCTCGCACCCCCTTTGGGAAATGTGTTTCTATTCATTTAGAAAATCGTGCCTATTGCAAGATCATTTATTTATCGGAAAATAAATTTTAAAAGAGGGGTGCAGGTTAAGAACCACCGCCCTGGGTTAGTTTAAGATCTTAATTAATTAAAGATTCGTGAGAATGTTCCATTGATCCACCCGGTAATTTTACGTCTGGTTGTGTCCTCGATCAGATCAGACTGATAATTAAATACATATCGAGCAGGCGGCGACGGATACGCGTCGACGCCGTAATTATTTGTTCCAGCGTGTCTGAAATTATTTGGGAACGTACTGTTTGATAGATCGATAGACTAATTCCAATTCACTTCGAACGCGGATGTGTCGACGGTGCAAACAATTCCTCAAAAAGGGACCGCGCCGAGTCTGTTTGAACATTTTAAATTTGTTTTATTGATCGATCGTCGCTCGTTAATGAAGCGACGAAAACAGGCTGTCGCTGTTCGGAAAAACCTGTTCGCACGAATACCTCGGACTCTGTGACGCGTAAAACGTGGATTCTAACGAGGATTCGGTAATTATACATTGGATCGTAATTACAGGATCCTAGAAATACGCTGAACGATACGGGAAGGGAAAGCTTTTCGTACGGGTTCGGGCACAGGTTCGGGCGCAGGTTCAGGCAAGGTTCAGGCACAGGTTCAGGCACAGGGTATGGGCATAGATAGGATCGTAATTACAGAATTCTAGAAATAGGATGAACGATACAGGAAAAGGAAGTTTCTCGCACAGGTTCGGGCGCAGGTTTATGAAAGGTTCAGGCACAGGTTCAGGAAAGTTTCAGGCACAGGTTCAGGAAAGTTTCAGGCACAGGTTTAGGCACATGGTATGGGCATAGATAGGATCGTAATTACAGAATTCTAGAAATAAGATGAACGATATTGGAAAGGAAGTTTCTCGGACAGGTTCGGGCACAGGGTATGGGCACAGGTTCAGGTGCAGGTTCGGGTACAGGTTCAGGTGCAGGTTCAGGCACAGGATATAGGCATAGATAGGATCGTAATTACAGAATTATAGAAATTTGGTGAACGATACAGGAAAAGAAAGTTGCTCGCACAGGTTCGGGTACAGGTTCAGGCACAGGTGCGGACACAGGTTTAGGCACAGCTACGGGCATGTGGCTTAGTGGAGTAGGTAAAGGTCGTATCAGAACTATAGCTTGCTACAATATGACGAACAATACTGTGACGAACAAGACGTGCATTTTAACGAGGATTCGGTAATTATACATTGGATCGTAATTACAGAATTCTACAAACACGGTGCACGATACAGGAAAAGAAAGTTTCTCGTTGTTTTGGGCTTGACACGAGGACGTAAAGTACCGAAAATATTTCTCGTCGGCGGGAGTGATTAAACTAATTTCCGTGCGACGTGGAGAGTTCAAGTTCGCGTAATTATAACCTAATGACGAGCACGGTCGGATCATGACAAAATTATGTCTTACAATTACGTTTCGTGGTTGGAAGCCAAGTAGGTTCTCAAATACAGGGTGAGTTGCCTCATATTTGCATCTCAAATGTCTTTTACAGAGATCACAAGGTCACCTTCATTTTTTAAGGGGCCACTCTTTTAAACGCCTTTCTGAACACGTTGATAGTCCCTTTCGTTAAGAATTCAGTGACTATAATTACTCAAGGACGTTAGAGGTCACAGGCAGAGGGGACGTACAAGATTTAAAATATAAGAGCAAAACGATATATTTTTATAGACGTGTTACAAAAGGAATGTTGAACTGTGACAAGTACACACGCGTGCCCTCTGTCTGTGACCTTGAATAACCTTGATCAATCATAGTCACTGAATTCCCAATGGAAGAGAATATTATCTCAGGTATTCAAAAAGGATCGATTCCGTTTAACACTGAAGGTCACCTTGAGATTTCTGAAGAAGAGTAACATAAAAACAGATATGATTCAGACATTTAACGCATCTTTAAAAGCAATAAAGTTTTCGTAAACTAGCTGCCGCGCACACGGTAGGGACACTTCCAATTACACTTTCGAAAGGTCAACGGAGAAGAAGCGTCCGGGTGACCCGTCAAAAATCCTGCTTCAAGAAACGAATAAGTTCGCGGGGATTGAAAATTTGTGGACGGATCCCTAGATAAACAATGATCGACGTTACAAGAGGGACAAAAGGGTTCGTTGCGGGCCCGTGTTCCACGGAACTTCCAAAGACAGCCGCGTATTCAAGGGTCGGCTTTTGTCGTCGCGCGGAACAGTGGTACAATGAAGCGATAATAGGGTTGGACTTGCGGCCAGTTCCTCGGTTGATATCGTAGCTCGCCAAGTGCATGCGGAATCCAACGGGCGACGCCATTGTATTCTTCGAGCCGGCAGTTTGTCTCGGGAGAGAATTACGGCAACGCCGCAATCGCACGGCGCCGCCATGTTCTCGCGCGACGGGCGCGGCGCGCTTTTCCGAGCGACTCCAACGATCGTCTTTTATTGTTCCAGGTGATCTCCGAGTACTGTCGCACGCGGTTGCAGTCGAAACCCTTCACCCACATAGTGATGGACATGTACCGGGAGGTGGTGAAGTCGCCGCAGTACGCGGCCAGGCAGCGTGTCGCTTATCAACACTTGAACCCGCCAGCACCGGCTCCCGTTCGGAACCCTGTCGAAAGGCAAGATCCGAGCCGTCATCACAACAGCTATCCTCACCAGCAACAGCCGTCGTCGCACCACCTCGACCCTCTCCAATTGGTGCACGGCCAACCAGCCGGTCGTCATCATCATCAGCACCAGGACCGGCCGTATCATCCGACCAATCAGTTCAACCCTCCTCCCCGTCAGAGTCAGCCGGAGCGGATCCATCGAATCCCCAGCCAGTTTCAGACCCACCAGGACCCTCAACAGCAACAACAACAACAACAACAACAACAGAAGCATCAGCAGCAACACCAGCCCCACGTGCCCGCCAAGTCTCATCACTTTCCGCATCATCATCCGGCGAAGGGTGCGCTGTTCAAGCTGCAGTCGCAGAACTCTCACTCGCATCCGAATCTGAGCAGCCTGGGTGGTCAAACGTCGCAGCAGAATCATCGTCGGGACGCGAACACGAAGGATCATCGGGCGCAGTTCCAGTCGCAGTTGAACGTCCAGGCGAGCGGACACGCGTACGGGGCCGGGGTTCATCATCAGCGCAGGCATCATCATTCGAGGACCTATTCCCAGCCGATCTACACCAGGCTGCAGCACACGAGAAGCAGCGGCAACCTGCCGACCACCGTTGTCGGCGAGAATCATTCCGGGGGGAACGTTTACAGCGACCCTATTTACGCGCAGCCTGTCAAGCCGTTCCTCAGCTCCCAAGACGTCAGGGTAAACGGACTCGCGATGAAGCCACCTGTCACTCATAACGAGGACGTTTACGCAGCCACTACGGTTGCCAGGTAGGTAGTGTGTGTCCCCCTCACCCTCCCCTTCCCCTCCTAACCCCGGTTTCTTTCTTCGAATGGCCCATTGCCATTCTGTTGTTCGCGGTAGAAAGTGTTTGCGGAACACTTCATTCGGACGATACCCTAGTTCGCCTATTATAAAACAGATATGTAAGTGTTTACGCGAGAAGAATGGCGGCGAGCACAATGCAAAGTAGGAGAAAGAAGGCCAACGCGGGCACGGTTCATTAAGGGAGCAAAGCTATTGCGTTCCTGCGTCGGGGTAGGCTATAGCAAATTTCGCGAGCCAAATACAAGGGATGAAGATCATTTTGGGCCCCTACTATCTGTCTTTATTACTGTCTTCTTCTTATGACTTTGGCCCGTCCTTGAAAACCAGACATCCTCCGCCAGCGTCCCCAAGGTATACAGGGTCCTTCCGTTAAGTTACGTCACCATTTTTTAGGCATTTCCGACAGTGCAATTAAAAAATGTTTTGGACAAAAGTTTGTCAGTACTTCACCAGCTACGTTTCTGCATATTCTTAAATCTAAAAGAAATGCTTTTTACGTAAAACAGTAAAGGTCACCTTGACTCTTTTTAAATGGCACCGCATGTTTTGAACATAGCAGGTTGTTGCCGACGTCGAGACGAATTCAACAGTGTATTATACCATGACCTTGAAACGACCTCGAACTCTAAAACGTTGTGCGAACGTAACTTTAATAAAAAATTATTTCTTACGAAAGAAAGTAAATTACATTAGATGTTCGAATTGTGATCCACAATCTAAGGACCCTGTATATTAGGGGGGGTCATGAGTAATTAATTATTTTGAAATGTAAAACAAACTTCGTAGTAAATTCAAGTTTTTATTTTTTAATCTATTATATATTCTCCATCGTTATCAAGGACAGTTCCTGACGAAGGATCTTTCCTGCAAATTTTCAATTCCCCTCTTATAGAAATCCAGTGGACGCCGCCATTTTATTACAGGGTTGCAAAAGAAAATTATACTTCTTAGAATATTTTGAACACAGGCTGTTTCACCGAAAACTGTAAAAGAATACGCGATCATAATCACCAGCTGCAAACCTTCCGAACCAACGTTGACACTTGTTGACCTTCAATACATCTCCGTAAACATCGCAAATTTTCTTTGTTGTCGCCGTTGCATTAAATCCCTCATGAAAATGAAAAAATACGCAACGACGAATACGATCCTCGGAAGGTACGGACGCCGCCATTTTATTACTGGGTTGCAAAAAAAATTATGCTTTCTAGAATATTTTGAACACAGGCTGTTTCACCGAAAATTGTAAAAGTGTTTCCTCTTCAACGATAGGTACAGAACTAAAGGCGAAACAAATTCTTAGCAAATAATTGATTACTTATGTAGCTACCCCTAATGTTACACTTTTCCTCCCCTAGAACTCTCCCACTCCGAAGCGCGTCATCCTTCCTTTGATTTTTCCCGATGGTCCCACTTCGCTTCGGGTTCCCGGCTCGAATGGCGACGTCCGATCTTGACCAACCCTTGAACCGCGACGGCACGCAAGCGGCAACAGCCCCTGAAAGCGGAGAAAACTTTTTCCAGGCGGCCGTCAGCTGCCGGCTATTCTCACCCGGACATCGCGACGTCGACGGCGGAACGCATGCGGGAAGAGGTGGTTTACGGGAAATCAACGGGACGTGCGAGCCTCGCGTTGCAGAGGCAATGCTCGAATCCCCAGCTGCCCAACCGGGATCAGCAGGAGGAGGATTTCAAGCGTCTGCCCGAGCAACATTTCGTGACGGTCGACCACAGGTACTCCGCCGCCAGGAGGAAAGAGGAGCAAATCGAGCAACAACAAAATCCAGTGTCTTCCATGAGGGTGAGGAGCGTTCAAGGGCCGCCGAAACCGCCCCGCATAATCACCTCCCTGAAGAAAGCACCGTTCTCCGACGCCGAGAGCAGCAAGTCGGAGCCACCGGCGAAACCGCCCAGGTGAGATGATCCTCAAATATACAGAAAAAAAAGATACTATTAACCCTTTGCCCTCGAAGCTGTTTTAACTCGAAAACGAAACATTTCCTTCGACCTAGAATATTCTAGGTTAGTTATAATATTATAACCTAGAATATTTCTCTCCTGTATATTTCGTTTTCATGTTATACACACGAAAATGGTGCAATCTACTCGTACGATACTGAAGTGTTTAGTATATTCATTGGATACAAACTTTGATAACGCGACAAATATTTTGAATAATAATACAGCAATTTTTACAGTCGCCATTCGAATGCTAAGCGTTAATAGGCTTCCGGTAGATAATGTCCTTGAATCTTTTTAGTATGGCCACTGCTTTAAATTGTGCTCATTCATTTCTGTCATAAATGCACAAATCCGCAGTCCAATGATTACTTGGAAAATTTATATTTATTGTATAACCACATCGTTTCAATTTAAGGGGAAATAAATAATATACATATTTAGAACATTCTGTTCCAAGTCTTCGTCGCGAGTCTGACTCGATGCTGTAGTACAAATGGTTAATTTCCTTCTTCGAAAATGGAGCGTCAATGACTGTTGAACAACTATTCAATAATTACACTACTTTTATGTATTTACGACAAAACTGGGGGATGAAACTGTTGTAGGATTTTCAAGCCACTGAAATTGTTATTGACACTAGCAATTTTTACAGTCGCCATTCGAATGCTAAGCGTGAATAGGCTTCCGGTAGATAAAGTGTTAAGTTGAAACCAATACGCTGATGTCCTTGAATCTTTTTAGTATAACCACTGCTTTAAATTGTGCTCATTCATTTTTGTCATAAATCCACCAATCCGCAGTCCAATGATTACTTGGAAATTTTATATTTATTGTGTAACCACATCGTTTCAATTTAAGGGTAATTAATAATATACATATTTAGAACATTCTGTTCGAAGTCTTCATCGCGAGTCTGACTCGAAATTGTTATTGACACTAGGTTTAAGGTACAGCAATTTTTAGTGGCTCCATACGAGTGCTAAGGGTTAAATACCCTTGTATCTAAAAGTTCCTGTGCGGTACGAGTAAATGCAATCGCACTTAAAACCGTTTTCAGAAGGTCGTATATATGCAACGAAAATATATTATACCGGAAATGACCGAAATTTGGAGTCAAAATATACTAAGAAGGGTTTAAACTTTCGAATTTCGAGGCGAACGCACTTAGTCTTATTGTTTCCGAGCGGATTGCCACGTTCTGTGTCGAATCATTTCATAAACGTCGCGGGATCGCCTTTATATTCGAGAGATCTTGCTTTTGTCCACGTTTTTCGCGTCGCGACTCGATCGTTATTGGGGTGACAGGCGCGGCGAAATTAGTGTGGCGAGCGTGGGGCTGTGCAGTCAAACAGTTCTCTCGCAGCCCCCTGTCCCCATTATTAAGTTTGTCCCGTGCAATGTGTCTGCGTTAATATACGCTTTCAAGCGATCTGGGTCGCACATCCGGGACCGGCAACCCTCAAAGCGAAGAGTGTGCTAAGAGTGTAAGATCGCCGGGCCTGACAATGCGAGGACAGAACGACGTTTTGTTAGGCGCACAGAAGGCGCGCTTAGCCGCTCGAAAGCCGTCCTGTTCCACCGATTTTGGATTTGCCCGACGGCAACAGTTCTTACAAAGGTTCCATAAGCGATATGTCATCCGATAAGCGCTTTAACCGCTATACAGCTTTACAATTTGTACAGGTTTTACGATAAGACTCGTTTCGAGCGAATTCAGATCGAATAGAATCGAACACAGTGATTTCCCCATATATGTCGCCAAGGTCTCGACGGTAAACGTCGCGGAATTGTTCCCACTACCGCGGGGTGTACCCTGAGGGGCGCCTGGAAGCATGAGAGGCCTAGGACGCCGAGGAGTGTAAACATTTGGGCGTGTCTCCTTAACGATATAAGACGCTGGCAGGATCCGTGTTGTTGACGTATTGTTGCGTTTGAAAAGCAAGTACAACAGTTTATAATAAAATCGAGGAGAGTTTTATTTAAGCGTATACACGGTGGCGAGTTTAAGGTACAACAATGTAACGCCTTCTGAAATATGCAAGAAGAAGCTCTGATTCTGTTTTTCGAAGGGCTGCTGTATATATATATATATATACAGGGTGGTTGGTAACTGGTGGTACAAGGGGGTGATTCTACGCGAAAGAAGAAGTCGAAAATATAGAATAAAAATTTTTCGTTCCAGGCTTTGTTTTCGAGGAATTACGCGTGCCCTTGATCACGTCTCGCTGTAGATCGTTGTCTCGATTGAGGTTATGTTGGTAAACACTTCCAATGTGACCGAAGTGTTTTCCTGCCTGTTAACTTACTATTCGTTGCGAGCAATCGAAAGCAAAGATTATTGTAGCCTTTCGTACTTTAAAACAGTCGAATACGTTAGAAAATGTTCGTAGAAATTTAATTAGATGAGCAGAAGTACGTGTTCGGCAGAATGGGCAGCTCGTTTCCCGAAGGATTTATGGTATGGTCCTGACCTGCGTGAGGTCCTGAATGCTTGAGATTAAACAGAACTGTCTTCGGGCGATGGCGGATGGCCGCTTTGGATCGCCAGCTGTGTTTCAGGAATTTTTTGAGAGGGACTCTTCTAAAAGAATTGGGGGTCTGTTCTGAGGGACTTGACCAGGGAGTGGGGGACAGGCACTGTCAAGGGCGCCGTGCGATTAGCCACCCAGGGCTCGTCCCATGAGAGAACACAGTTCTAAATTCGAGTGAACGATCTGCAAGGACTTTCTAACACGTGTATACCAATTTTTATGCTTTCAGAAATCTGATAAAGAACGGTCCAAGGGCTCGTCGCGGCAAAGCAGTTCAAAGGGCGCCGTCTCGACTTTACAGAGCCGTTGGCGGACCTATGAGATCATTCAACAAAGCCCAGTGCATCGGTCCTGAGTTCGTTGTTCGTGCGAATCAACCGCCGAAGGTGCTGTGTGTCGGACAAGTAAGGGTAAAGAACTTCTCTCTTCCATGTAGCATCGTAAGTTGCAGTTGCAAAAAGAATAGAACAGCTCGGAAAAGAGGAGAACATTTTTGCAAATTCATATTTTTAACGTTGGTCCTGAAACAGAGGGGAAAAAAATAATTTCCGGTACCGGGAATCGAACCCGAGCCTCCTGGGTGAGAGCCAGGTATCCTAGCCACTAGACCATACCGGAGATGAAGTCACTTCTTTTGTCAATTGTTTAAATACTTTCGTGTTGTTGCATTAATGTTCGGTCATTGTGTTTCTTCGATTTTCGTTGCTTTGTATGAAACAGGTTAAGATGTCGTGTTGTTTATTGCGCAAGAAGATGAAGCGTTTATTGTTGATGGAACATACAGCAACAATTTACTTTTAACAATATTTCATTATAGTTGGGGCACGTTAAAAATAGTACCGTTTATTATTCTGACGAAATGGAAACGTATTCTCCTTCTAGTATCGTTTGCACAGTTCAATGTTTCAATTTATTGTTGGAACGGGGACGTTATAAATAAACAGCTGCACGAATGATCGTTCTTGTGTTGTTCGGTGAAATTGTTAAAAAATTAAAAATAGAATGTGCGAAAATAAAAAAATAAAAAAAGATTTCCGGTACCGGGAATCGAACCCGAGCCTCCTGGGTGAGAGCCAGGTATCCTAGCCACTAGACCATACCGGAGATGCAGTTTCATTTTTCTTTACTCACTTAAACACGTAAATATTGTTGCGTTAATATTCGATCGTAGTAGTTCTCCGATTTTTATTACTTTGTATAAAACAAATTAAGATCTCGTATGGTTTATTGTACAAAAAGATGAAGCAGTTATTGTCGAACAACAAAACTTTATAAACTAAACTAAAGGACCGGCAGCCCGGTCACGCGCTGTTTGTGGGGTTGACAATTTTTAGTTGCACTTCCGTGGCTGTGCGGGGGTGGTCTGCTTTTTATTTTACCCATCTCTGTGTTCGCTATTGTTGCTTTTGATCGGATTGACTTGTTTTTCGTGATGTTGGGCGCTGGGTTGAACCTCCTTGTGGCTCTGTTATTTTTCGTTTTGCCCCGATTGGGACCCACACTATTTCGATAGCACTGCGTTAATTAACACTCGCAACTTTTACACTGCAACACTTGAAGCGCTTTCGATATAAGCTACCTCGAGGGTGCGTCAATGGGAAGGCTTGTGGGTGCGTGTGTTTACAATGTTTGATACATTTGCAAGTGAGGGCGTGATTTGGGGGATGCTACCTGGGTATTGTGTTGAGTGGGGTAGCCTGGGGACTGGTGTTCCTTTTGTAGGCTGTTGCTGACCTGGGTACGCTGACTGGGGTTGTGTTGTTAGGGCCTGGCTGGTCCCTGCTGTCGTTTCCGTCTCTGATGTCCAGTTTGCATCTGATGTTCGGGGCAGCCCATTTGTTTGTTTCTTTGGCGTTGGCTGTACGTCCTTTTCCGTCTTTTTTATTGCCTTTGGGGGCTCGGTACTTGGCCAAGGTCTTTTTTGTCCGGCTACGGAACCGTCCTTTTGTCTTTTGGGGACGTCTTTTTCAGGTATAGCCGGCAATATTTCTTGTGAGTTGTCCAGATCCAGGGCTGCGAATTTTTTCCTATCACCAAACCTGCTCTCTCTTCCTGCATTGCTTTTATTTCGCTCTATCTTCAGTTGTTTTGATATTATGGCACTCGCTGTCCTGCTGACACTATAATTTGGCCGTGACCCTATGCCGCACTTCGTTTTACCCCCTTGGGGTCACTCACTTTTGAGAGAGCACTGCACTACTTGGAACACACGACTTATACACTGCGCTGTCACTTCGAACACGCTTTTAGGAAATCGCTATCGCGCGGGTGCCTGTTATGTTTTCCTTTATTCAGTTACAACGCGTTGCCACGCGTGTTTACAATGAAATCTCCGTCAAGGCCACCCGTGCCGCTGTAGGAAGCGTGCGCTGCTGACTCATGTTTGTTTCTGTTTCTTTCGATACGTTGTTACGATCCTCACTTGTCACCTTGCTGTCGAATACGGGTAACCCGGCAGCCAACGCATTAAATACGTAAACATTGTTAAATTAATATTCGATCGTAGTAGTTCTCCGATTTTTATTACCTTCTATAAAAGAAATTCAGATCTCGTATGGTTTATTGTGCAAAAAGACGAAGCATTTATTGTCGATAGAAAATACAGCAACAATTTACTTTCAACAATAACATTTCATTATAGTAGGGGCATGTTAAAAAATAGTGTTCTTTATTATTCTGACGAAATAGAGTACCATTCTCCTTCTAGTGTCGTCTGTAGTTCAATGTTTTAATTTATTGTTGGAACAGGGACGTTATAACAAAAACACCCGGAAAAATGATCATTCTTGTACTATCCGGTGAAATTGTTTAAAAATTAAAAACAGAACGTGTGAAAATAAAAAGAATTCCGGTACCGGGAATCGAACCCGAGCCTCCTGGGTGAAAGCCAGGTATCCTAGCCACTAGACCATACCGGATTATGGTTTGTCAGGATTTTATAGTCGTTATATGAAGTTTACGTACCTCGTATCTACAAAAACAAAATTTTTCCGGTACCGGGAATCGAACCCGAGCCTCCTGGGTGAAAGCCAGGTATCCTAGCCACTAGACCATACCGGAGATGCGTTGTTGTTTTGCTTGTCACAATGTGAGATCATACTACATCACGTGACCAATTCAAAATCACTGCTTCGAAACTATTTCGAACCCAACAAAATTCTCGAAAAACCTTTCTTTTCAAAACAGACCCGGATAAAACCGTGGTGGCGATCTTTACTATTTTCTCCTCGATTCAATCGAACAATTGCAGTATTTACCAAATTTCTTTTTGTTCTTTTATGTCATCAGGGCTGCGAGTATACGAATTTTATCGGTCTAGGTAACCGATGTCCCTAACTTCTTGTAAATATCTAAACAGTGCGGTCCGACGATAAAGAAGTTATTGTGGTTGAAGGGTGTCGAAGTAGTAATTCGATCCACAGTTTCTGGAGAATGTCGGTTGACTTTTCACGAGAGAGAACGAGCCCGCCGTATCGCTGAATGGCACTCGACGCACCGTAGACCCTCGCATAGTGAAAGGGGACACGTGATTTATGGATCGGTTTCCAAAGCACAAGGGATTTAACCGCTATATCCTGCCAGGCAGGCCCGCTTTCAGGCTAAACGCCGAAAATTTGTGGGTTCTACCTAATTCGTTAACCGCTCGAAATTTATTATTAGTCATCAGCCGAACGCTGTCCGACCTAATTCTTCCACCGCGTTTTTCGTCGCGCGAAATGTGGCCGTCCATTCAAATTAAAATTACACAGATTCGCCGAAGAATTTATTGCAATAATAGTAGCAATCACAAATATATTTAAAAATAAGTAAAAATACATCCCAAAATAATGTGAAAAAAATAATTTCCGGTACCGGGAATCGAACCCGAGCCTCCTGGGTGAAAGCCAGGTATCCTAGCCACTAGACCATACCGGATTATGGTTTTTCTTGTATTTCATGCCGTAGACTTTCTATGGATTTGTCGACATTGTGGAATGGTAAATATATTTGATAACATTCCAAGTGATGTACAATTTTATTATTTAATGTTACAGATCTCGTTAGATTTTAGTATAGTTTCTTTCGATACTAATATATTTCTTTCGGTGGTATTCATCTAATTTCGATCCCTTTCAAACAACTTCAAAGAGGCGGTCATCGTGGTCATAATGGCAATTAACGGGTTTCAATACAAACTGAGTTAGCAGGGTATGGGCTCGAATGCGTTGCATTGTTTGGATCGTTTGGTTATTCGTAACAGACGTGACCTGATTGGATTTTCCTTTCTTGCCTGTTATAAAATAGGAAAAATTTGCCTTTTGTACCAACATCTCGATCTTAATGAATTTTAATTTGTTTTTATCAACAGACTGGAAGCTGCGGACGTATAGTCGTTATAATGTTGACTGGTCAACGAGTGGAAGTGACTTGCGATCCTCAAAAGGTCACAGCCGGTGATCTGTTCCAGGTAAATTATTTAATAAACAAAACCGTTGGTACTTTCAATCGTATGGACAATCGACTCAGTTTTCGTTCAATGTGGACATTACCCTGGCCCGAGCAGTCAGCGAAGTCTGGAAATTGATTTTTCGTATAAAGTAGAAAACTGTAGATCAATAATTGAAGATGAGAATTGATGAGGCGAGTCGAAGTTCGATTGAAAGCACGAAGTGGCGAGAGTTTTCGATGGAGAGTGTCGCACGACGATAAGAGATCCAATTTGCTGAACAATTATATTTGAGTGATACGTGCATACACACGCACACACGAAGGGATTCGCACGACGACACACGCTCGTGATTCATAAAAATTCGGAAAATAAAACGCTCGGCCGAGCTGATGTTTCTTCAACTAATTATCGCGGCGACCTATTTTTCGCTCGGACACGATTAGAACGAATCGCGAACCTCGAAATCTCGTAATCGACCGATAACTCGCATCTATTTGTAAATTCGTGTTACGATTGGCCGAACGGTTATCCAGAATTGTAGTATGAATTACAAGACGGGGGACGGTTATTCGCGAGACCACAAATTCCGGCGTGAACTCAACAGAAATTCTGGCATTCTGCCGAGATTAATTGTTACACACGACAAATCCACAAGCCATCAGTTATGCGATATCAACGATTACGTATGCTCGGCGAAACGGGCGTCAATCATTACGGAATGTCTAATTATAATACGTATAATTTCAGGATCTTCCTTTCTCCGTTTCTTGAGATAAAATTAAAAATGTTCTGCTCATTCGACGGAAGATTAAAACTCCGATAGGCTGAACTTCACCTTGGCGACCCAGAAATTTTTAACTTTTTGTTATGTAATCCTGTACATCTTGGCTAGGGAATTCCAAAAATCGAAGTTTTAAGGCGAGGACTTCACAGGTTCACAAGTTTAAGGTGTAATCTCAACTTCAGACACGCATAACTTTCGAACCAGTGAATTCCTCGCCCTGAAATTTCGATTTTTGGCGTTTCCTTGGAAACGTGTACAGGATGATCCAGTAAAAGGTTAAATATTTCTGGGTTTCAAAGGTGAAGTTTAATCGATCTCCTAATACTTTTGATTGATTTCGCGTGAACGTTTTCTAGGCGATCGTGCAAGCCGAAAGCCTGGACGAAAACTTCACTCTCGGCTTGGCCGTGCTATTAGCCGGTGATTTTGCAATTTTACCGCCGGAAACAAAATTGAATAAAGTCGCACCGCCGGGATGGCTGAGCAGCGGCAAGAGTAAAGGTCTTCTGGGTCTGCCGACTAGTTTCATGCTGTACCTGAGGCTCAGGTTCTTTCTACCGTCTCTTCGTGGAATAAGGTATTTACCATTCTGCTAAAATAAAATTCCACACCGTATTATTTCCCGTCGAACAATCAAGCCTGCGGAATAAACGGCGGCGGTCGTTCTTCTCTCTCATACTATAATCGTCTATAATGCACGCATAAATATAACTAGAGCAGCGTTGTTTGAATTGTTCCAACGCCAATAAATTGTGGGTTATTCGCGCAGGAGTTGGATATCAAAACATCTATTGTATCTGCAAATACGACGATGTATATTGGAGCAACAGCTGGTGTGCCCGTGTTCGGAGTTAATTAATCTAACTGGATTGGCACTTCAGGCCGAATTCGGGAATTACAACGTGAACGTGAGTAAATCGACTGTTTTCATGGACGTGTGCTTCACGGGGTGAAAAATCAATGTTTTTATATCAATACGATTAACACTAGGTTTACGGAGCACCAAAAATAACTATTTTACATTACTTTATAAAAATAACATGAACGTATCGAGCAAAGTTTGTAGTCATTTTTTAAATAATATTTAGGCGACAGGGGTTAATGAAATATCCCCGAAAACCGTTAAAATTAGGGGAGGTTCTCCAGCCCCACCAGGGCATGGAGAAAGTTTCCTCCCCCAAAACACTGGCTCAGTTTGTAGCTAGAGATATTTTCTAGTGCGCGCTGCCTTCGATTTCATCGGGAATAATCGAAACTATTTCTCGCCTATTTCTGTCGGTAACGTGGTCACTCTACCTTATCGCGAATCTAGGGAGTCTTGGGCCCTCTAAGTGGTCCCATAAATAATTCCGTTCGCACGTGAACAAAATGGGAATCTTACTCAAAGTTGCCGGGCTGTAAAGAATCGATTCGCGTTATTTATTTGAATTATTTACGGCCCAGAGGAACTTAACCTCTTAAGTTACGCTGTGCCTTTCTTTTCTAGACATTTTACGTCTTAAATAAGTAAGTAATCAATTTAAAATGCATACCACCGTGTTTGTACATGTCTTTGCTAAGTCTGTATAGAGCCTTTTTTCGACACGAACACTAAATCTCTCGAAATTAAGAGAATCTCTCTACGGCAGCCATCTTGTGACGTCACACTTGCTTCAGAGAGCGAGTTCTCTGCCGAATAGTACATATTACTCCACGATGAGGTAGAAATTCGCAATTTGGGCTCCATACAGACGTAGATTGGACTTTTAGGAAACAGAATTGACCACTTATAAACTGCTCATTGCAATATTGAAGCGGCAGTTTGTCTAGATTTAGACTTTTTGGGTCCTGTAAATCTAGTGTTGAAAGAGATAAAAATCGACGTCCAGAAGCAGTGCGTGACATAATATACTCGTCCGAAAATCCGGTCGAAGGGTCCAAATAGGCTTGTTTTCAATCTAACGTCTTGCATTTTTTCCCGTAGGAGCACGGTTGCGGCGATTACTTCCTGCTGGAGCACTACATCCCGGAGTCGTTGATCCTGAATACCGATCAACGCCAGTCGCAGATCAACAGCGGCGAGACAGACACCCTGCGAGCTCGCCTCCACCAAGCTCACCGGGACAGACGTGGTCTGGACTCGAACAAAGCTGAGGAGATGTTCATCGCTCACGCACAGACGCTGGCGGATTACGGGTCTCACTACTACATCGCCACCGTCGACTCGAAGGAGCTCGAGAAGGTGATGGCTCAGCAACGGAAGAGGGCCGCCAGCAAGGATCGGAGTAAGTCGGACGGATTGCACGACGGCACGGAGAACGTTTACGGGCAAGACAGAGCTCAGGAGTATCCTATCCGCGGTCGGATTGAGATCGCGCGATTAGGATCCTGCGAGAATCTGCCGAAGATCCCGTACAACGGCGACGAGACGAAGCCCCCGGCACTGACGAAGAGCGCGACCTCGAACGACATCTACGCCGGCCAGAAGAGCTCGAAGAGTCGCGTCGAAGCGTGCAACAACAACAACAGCAACGTGAACAACAACAACAACAACGCGAATCACAAGACCGACAAGAGAGAGAAGAGCAAGAAGAAGACGGAGAGCAACGTCTGGCTGGCCATCCACGCGCAAGGGCTGAAGCTGTTCGAACGAGGAGGCGTGCCCAGGGAGAGGATCGAGCTGGCTCAGTTTCAGTGGAAAGACATTCAAACGTTGAGCTACAGCAAGAACTGCCTGGTCGTTTACAGCAAAGTCAACGGGAAACGATGCAAGTTCAAACTCAGAATGGACCATCGGAAGTAAGTCCCGTCTCGTTAACTCTGTTCACTGGGAGACGAAGGTTAGCGTAGCGGGTGGTGGAAACACTTCGGGTTCTCTCTCTCTCGTGTTGACGACGCAACGGCGTCAAGCTTAAAATTGTTTTCATGTTTCAGAAGCTACTTCGCGTTCAAGCTCACCTCCTTGCATCACCAATTCTTCCTGCGATTACGTTCCGAGCTTACCTCGCTCCAAGGACTCGCGAAAGGTGCGTAGCTACGTCTCCAACTCGATTAACCCTTCGCACTCGAGGCCCTTTTCGCTTGCGCAAACCAGCAACTCGAGACGATTTCGAAGTGCAAAGGGTTAATCCGGTAAAAATCGTGTCGCACGATTAACACGATCCCGGTTTGCAGAGTTCGGAGTGCCGACGACGCTCGAAACGAAGGCCTCGCCGTCGAAGGCGAAGTCTCACGACAGCAAGACGAAGATCGCGATAGCGAACACCGTGAAGAACGCTCAACTGAGGATGAGCTATCCGATGCAGCTCGAGGAGTACCAGAACAAGGAGAACGAGAACCCCGAGAAGGAGGCGAACTCGGCGTCGAAGCCTAAAGATCCTCTTCGCGAGCCCGGCTCCTATTCCTTCGAGGAGGACGCTCTTTACGCGCAGGTGAACGTTCGGCTGGAGCCGGAGGGCGAGTCCCGTGACACGGAAGACGAATCCGAGCGAAGTTTGGCGACCCCGAACGAACCCTGCTCGTTGGACCCGAAGGGGATGAAGACCAACGGGCAGCTTTACAGCTGTCCCCGGATAGAGCTGGGAACGGAGACCGAGTGCGGCTATTCCTTGCCGAAAATTCTGTCCTCGAGCAATGTCGATCAGATAGAGAACCCTGCTAATCCCGAGGAGCTGTACGCGGCGATAAACAAGGTCGGGATCAATCGGAAAGTCGAGTTTCCGGTTCCGGACGAGGTGTGGGACGTGTCCGACGTGAAGAAGTCGCTACACAAGGTGCGTGAAATCGTTGAAAGCTCACAACACTCGCGCGCAGTTGCGAATCGTAGTTTAGAACGCTGCGGGCGCTCGTTTTCATCGATAGATAACGCAGGTTGAAATATTTGTGAATCAATATGGTAGGAGGATTGCGGAATCCCCTCTACACGAAGCACTATTTTTCTGTAATCCTCTGAACTTTGAGATTGATCGACGCGTGTCTGCAGATGAAGACCTCGAGCCTGCCGAATTACGGAACGTCGAAGCAACCGGGCGGTTACCGTACGCCGAGTTTGCCGCGGCGTCTGGGCGTGAAAATGGGGACGCGGGCTATCTACAACAGCCTGGCGCAGAAGGACACCGCTCTTACCGACGACATGGAGTCGCTCTCCTTGAAATCCGACGCGGAATCATCGATCCAGTCGTTGTCCGGCCGGTCTACAGAGTCCCCTTTGCCGGAAGCATACGTGCTCAGTTAGTAACCGCTGATCCGACAATTTTGTTCAAACACTTGTTCTCGAATTGACCGGGCAATTCGTTTTTTGCAGACGCCGACATCCGCACGGACGACGAAACGTTCCACGTCACCGAGGACGAGTCGATGTCCGCGTCCCTGGCCGCTCGCCTAGAAGAATTATCCTTCGCCGAGGAGCGGATCCTGCAGACGATCAAGCTCGAGAGGGGTCACGGCGGCAGCATAGGGCTGCAGGTCACGGAGGGTAACGACGGCGGCGTTTACGTTCAAGCGGTATCGGTGGGTGGTTCGGCGGACATGGCAGGGAACGTGAACAAAGGTACGCTTCCGTGGAGTGCTCTTCCACGCGGTATTTGCACTAACTCAATGAAATTTACAGGCGACCGTATCGTGGCCATTAACGGGCAGAATTTGCTGCATTTGCGGTACGACGAGGCTCTGAAGATGCTGCAGAGCTCCTCGGACACGATCGAGCTGGTGCTCTCGCAAGCCACCTCGCGGAAAAACCACGCTATCTCCAGGCAGAGCCACGAACAAAACGTGGCAGAGAATAATTATTTAAAGTGAGCATAGCAGCTTCTATATCTTTTTCGTCTCGAACTTAAAACGGAAATTATACATGAACGGATGATTGAAGGTGTAATGTATACTCTTCTCTCTCCTCCTGTGAGAGCAATTGAATCGCGGAGGAAGATTATTAGAGATTAGCATAGATTAGTTGTTCGGTGTAGTATTTTGATGCCCCGGTGCAACCAGGCTCCCGGTATCCCCGTATCTGCTGATCTCCCGGCTGAAGGTTGTCCCACGTATTGATTTCAGTGACATCAGATTCGACGTGTCCTCGGAAGCGGATACGTCAAGTGTGACGAACAAATGGCTCGTGCAGAGAACCACCGATGGCGCATCGGTCCAAAACACTTCGAGCGCATACAGCAGTGCCGCATCCAGCGCAATGGGCAATCATAATGCGAACAGCGTATACATGAGCGATCTCGTCGATAACAACGCGCTTAAATCCGCCAGTATATTGCTTAATATAGAGGACTTCGACGTCAGTAGAACGAGCCGCCAAGTCTTTATTTAGTCAGTCGGATGGTTAATTGCAGGTACCTAGTTTCGCATATTCTTATACTGTAATTAAGCCTGTCGAAAAGTTCTGTCTCTTGCGTTATCTACAGTCTGCCTATTCAAATTAATGCTGATAGAACTTTCCTGGCATATTATATTTATACAATCGTCGCTTTTCTTTTCAATATTGCGATCAATATCGCGGATTCTTTCATGCACAATAACCGCGAGAGAATATCGTTAAAGCCGTTACGTCCATTACGTCGAACGTGGCTGCTTCGTACCACGTAACCTAATCGAATTGTTTTCATCCATTTAGCGGGTGAAGCCTTGCTCAGAGTTCGGATCTGCGCCATTCGTTACTTCCCTCTATTTTCCAATTTAATGCGAATGGCCACGCTAAACTTTTGCCCTGAATTAGATCCTGAGAATGCCTGGCGTGCATAAAACATCGGTAACATTTTACTCTCCCTTTTTATAGAGCGTTAGCATTCGAATTAGCGTAACCTTTGAGCAAGGAAAAATGATGGAATCTCTTGAAAAGTGTAGCCCGAAAATCAGTATTAACACTAGATTTTCGGGACCCGTCAAAATGACGGATTCTAATATTTTTAATTCACGAATATTGAGATCGCGAGCATGGATCCATGAGGAATTATTTAACAAATTGATTTCTCTAGATATATATTATTTAAAAAATGGCTACAGATTTTGATAGATGTATATTAATGTTATTTTTATAAGGAAATGTACAATAGTCATTTTTAGTGCCTCGTAAACCTAGCGTTAAAAGTCATGCTCTGCTAGGTAATTAAGGAATATCAAGTAGCTGAAGTTAGGGGCTGCGTAGGGGATGACATTTGGAGATGTCATTGATTTTAACGTTCCACGCGGGTCTTCCTTCATTCAGTAGGAAATTTAAACTTGCCTAGCGTTACTGAATCACTGCTATTGACCGCGTGCCGGAGAGGGGTTGGCGGCTCTTGTCATTTGTAGAGAATCCCCCTTAGTATCCCTCGGACGGTCTAACGCCGGCGACAGTCTCGCGTTTCCGCGTCTCGAATCATTTTGAAACACGCTTGCCGCCTCCGGGAGCCACCCTCTCCGCCATGCACAAATGTAATTACACGCCTATTGAAATTTCAATAATACCCTCGATTCTTTGTCTTCGTCGAAACGGAAACCTCGAACAGTGGTGATTCTGTAAATTCAATCTTGTCGCAGTTGTGACGAAACGCTGATACAGTTGAGAAACATAGTGATTTTTTGGATCGTTTCAAGGGTCAAGGGTAGTCACGTGACTTCTGCAGGGTCAGCAGATCGGTAACTGCTGTACAATCGCCTTCATACATAAACTTAAGGGAGTTTGAAATGGTTTGAATCCATGTACGTAAGCAAGGGTCAAAATTTAGACAAACTACCTCTTCAATATTGTAACGAGCAGTTTAGAAGTGCTCAATCGTGTTTCCTAAAAGTCCAATCTACGTCTGTATGGAGTCCAAATTGCGAATTTCTAACTCATCGTGGAGTAATTTGTAATATTCGGCAGAAAATTCGAATTCCGAAGCAAGTACAACGTCACAAGATGGCTGCCGCTGAGATTTGGTGTTCGTATCGAAAAAAGGCTCTATACAGACGTAGCAAAGACATGTACAAACACATTTTTAATTGATTACTTACTTATTTAAGACGTAAAATGTCTAGAAAAAAAGGAACAGCGTAACATAGCGTGACAGCCAAGGCCAAATGCTTGCCGGCCCCCTTAGGACCCATCTAGGTCTTGATCTGACGGGTTGTAAGTCTATGACTAAGCTTGTCACATTTTTCGCTGTATATTGTGATTCTCTATATATTATTCCGACGCAAGAAAATTTTTGGCTTTATTTTTCAGAATCAAGACAAAATATGGTGGCTCAGTTTGTAGCTAGAGATATTTTCTAGTGCGCGCTGCCTTCGATTTCATCGAGAATACTCGAAACTATTTCTCGCCTATTTCTGTCGGTAATGTGGTCACTCTACCTTACCGCGAATCTAGGGAGTCTTGGGCCCTCTAAGTGGTCCCATAAATAATACCGTTTGCACGTGAACAAAATGGGAATCTTATTCAAAGTTGCCAGGCTGTAAAGAATCGATACGCGTTATTTGTTTGAATTATTTACGGCCCAGAGGGACTTAACCTCTTAAGGGGGCCGGCAGGAATTTGTCCTTGACCGTCGCTATGTTACGCTCTGCCTTTTTTCTAGACATTTTACGTCTTAAATAAGTAATCAATTAAAAATCATACCACCGTGTTTGTACATGTCAGCAGCCATCTTGTGACGTCATACTTGCTTCAGAGAGCGAGTTCTCTGTCGAATATTACAAATTACTCCACGATGAGGTAGAAAATCGCAATTTGGGCTCCATAGAGACGTAGTTTGAACTTTTCGGAAACACAATTGACCGCTTCTAAACTGCTCATTGCAATATTGAAGCGGCAGTTTGTCTAGATTTTGACCATTGCATACGTATATGGATTCCAAACCATGCCGGCCCCCTTAACTTAACAATTATTTTGTATAATACCCGAGCATTCTCGGGCTTTTAGATTAAGAGGTTGAAGAGAACCGTATAGGTTGAAAGATTGAATTGCAGGCACGATTGTTATTGGCACGTAAACAAATGACCGACCATTGATTATTTCAGGCGCAGAGTCAGCAAGCACACCGCCGGTCCCGCCGCGGCGCAAAAAGCGCAAAGCGAAGTTCGCCGGGACCGCAAAGTCTCCTGAAGGAACGTCACCGAGCAGTCTGAAGAAGCTCGAGAGAAAACGTCTGGCTCCGCCACCGCCGCCGCCGCCGCCTCCGCGAGCAACTCGAAGAGTTAAATCCCGCGTCGCCAAGTGTCACCGGAACGAGGAGGAGGAAGAAGAAGCGATTCCAAACGGTCGGCCAGCCGAGAGGCCGGGGGAAACTTTGAGCAGCCTAAGTTCCGGTCCCGCTGAGGCAAGGGATGCTGCCGCCAGGTGTTCGTCCCTACGGTTCGAGGACACCGACCTGATACCGACCAAGGAAACGAGCAACGCCGCGAACGCGGCCGCTTCGAACGAACGCGGGTTTCCTTTATTCGAGACCTTGTCGAGGCCGGAACCGGACATGTATCCGCCGTTGCTGTTCACGCTGCACGATTTCCAGAACGTGATGGCGAACAGCCTGCCGCGCGAAGAGGACTCCAGGACCGAGGCGATCGTTCAGCTGGTCAGCACCATCCGCGATTCCTTCCACGAGTCCTTCGAACGCTCGTTGGACGACGAACAGGGCGACATGTGCTTCCGCGTCACCACGACCAACCTGCCGTTCGAGAAGTGTCTGGACAGGTGGGGCACCACCTTCGCGGACAACCTCGTCGACGATCCGAGTTGCTTCGTCTTCGAGGACTACATCGACAGAAGCAGCAAGCTGAACGTCCGGCGATCGACCGGCCCGATGTGCTACAGCGACTTCGAGGATCCGCCAGCCGTTCCGCGGTTGACCAAGGTCAGGTTCGTGATCCAGTCACCTAGTACCTCCACCCCGGACTACGATCTGAGCGAGGACGGAGACGCTGCGGCCAATAGTTTCGAGGATATCGGTCCACTCGAGGATCAGGAAGCTGTTGACGCGCCTGACGCTTCCGTACAGCTGACGGAAATCGTGGACAGCGTCGAACTCGAAGAAGCCGGACACGGCGACGAATCTCGGCGGAGCTCCCGCGACTCCGACGAGTTCGGTGACGTACCTTTCAGCACGATTTTGGGGACTCGCGACGACGCTGAGGAGGTCCCGTTCGAATACACCTGTACCTCCATAGATTTAGCCGATCGAGGATCGTCCGACGAGAGCGACGATGCTGCTGCTGCTCCTCCGAAGGATTCACTTCGTGGCTCGACTTCTGTGGAACGGCAAGGTCAACCCTTTGAGCCTAGTTGCTCGGCTGATGCGTCGAAGCCCGCGGACGGGGCAGAGACAAGTTCGACGAGATCGGAAACAGAGTCTCCACCCGTTGCTTCTGCGTTGGATCAGGATGAAGAAGAGAATTGGCGGAGGGGGGCAGTGAACGATGACAAAACGACGATGTCGGACGCTCCGATTGATTTTATTCGACGCACCGGAGAGCGCAGAGTCAGCGAGGATGAAACGGAACGTCGGATCCAATGGTGTTCATCCGAAGGACTCTTCGAGGATGCCAGCAATAAGAGTATCGAGGACACGGTTCCGAACGAAGCCTTGGATGACGTTGTCGGGCAGAAATTAACGACGGAGAGAGGATTGATCGGTGACCAAGGCGTCGAAGCCAGCGAAGAAAAATTGACAATAAACGAAACAATAATTGAAAATGATCGGGCATCGTTAACGAACGACGAGGACAGACGCGATTCGTTCTCGAAGAGTATAGAAACTAGCGCGGACGAAACGGCGTTATCCGTTGAAAATCGAGATGATAGATCTGAGAGGTTAAGCACCGAGTCATTCAGCAAATCGTGTCAGGAGTACAAGCGCAAAATTTTCGTCAGCGAATCGCTCCGGAACATTGTCGCTTGCCATGACTTCTCGTCGAACGATTCCGAAGCGGACAGTCATATTCCCGAAGCGGAAGACGTAGAAGCCGTTGGCACGTCTTTGACTAAACCCGGCAGCTCCCTCGAAGAATTGGACGCGAAGGACACCTCGTTTTCTCAAAACGATTCCGCGAGCGAGGGACCCGTCAGGCGGGCGGTCAGCGTGCCGGTGAGCATTCGGAGGAACTCGTTCTTGGAAAACATGCTCTGCGAGGACGAGGCCGGGACATGGACCGGGACGACGAGCTGCAAGGTCGTGGCTGCTCATCCGAAATCGGCGATGAACGAGGAACCGATGATCCCTGCGATCGAGGGGGACAACAAAGTGGTCTGTCAGCTGCTCGATTCGATGAAGACGGGCATGGCGGTGCATAAAGCGTTATCGAGGTTCAAGGACAACCCGAAGAGGATCGAGGCTCCAGTTGCCAAGCCGAGGTCGCCCATGATCATCCGGCCGACCAAGAAGCATGCCGGCGAGGCGAAGAGCGACGTGCTGAACGAATTGCTGTCGAATTTCAGCAACATCAGATTGAAACCGGTAAACAATGAGAAACATGGCGGTGTCGACGACATCTTGCGAGCGAACAGGGAGTTCTCCGAAGGGCAAATACCAACAAAGTCCTCGCACATCTCCGGAGAGACCAGAGAAAGATTTCGAGGTGAACTCGGCTTCGCAGACGCGTCCGCGAGCGAGTCCGGGTCTCTGATGAGTCTCGGTAGGAACACGGAAGTCGTAAAGGTGGACGTGCACAGATCGGACCTAGGCGACGACGAAGATAACGACTCGAGGGCGTCGAAGAGCATGCTCGAGACCCGCGTCGAGGCGCGGTGTTCGAGATTGGACGCCGAGAAAGTGGATGGCTCCGCGGCGTCTCTGCAGACAGCAGGCCGCGGCGAAAAGACTGACGCAAAGGATCGCGATGACGAGGAGCTCCAGGGCCGCGTGCCGGACGATGCCGGCCCGGCCGACGATCAGTTAGGCTTAAGCAGGAGAACGGGTAGCGGCGCCAGAAGTGCCATAGCTAGGAGGATTCCTCGACCCCATTGTAATAATAATGACAATAACAGGGCCGTAACACCCGTAGCTGTAAGTGACGACCAATCCCGCGACACTGTAACAATAACCCCCGGTAGAGTTAGAAGCTTCGTCAAGTACTACGAGATTCGGCGCGAGGCAACGACCGACAACGATTCTAAAACTAACGATAGAGATAAACTAGATAGAGATCAAGTGCCGGGACACCGGTCGGTGACCAGCATCCGCAGGGGCCTGGAGGCGAAGGCGATCGGAGCCGAGCCACACGAGTCCCGGAGGGACACCTTCCGGGCGTCGATCTTGGACGAGGCGGTCGAATCGACCGGGACAAGAGGCGGGTCCGCGATCGCAGAGGTGCTCACGGTCGACCAGAAAAATTGGTGTCGATCCAACGATTCCGGCGTCGAGGTAACCGAAGACCCTGAACCGAGGATAGAGGAGGACGCGCGGCGAACGTCTCCCGGCGGTTCGGCCACGCATCCCGGTAAGGTCGGAAGGAAGAAGTCTGTGAAGTTTCAAGGTGGACACACTGTGATCGGTGCGAAATGTTCTCAAGATGATGGCCCCGCGGGGAGCCACGCGAACCGAGCCACCGCATCGCCGAGGAAGAGGAAGGCTCCCGACAGACCGATGCCAGCAGGGAATCCCTCGTGTGATTCCGGAGCCTCCAAAGCCGCCGGGAAGAAGGAGTGGCTGGACACCGACGACTGGGTTTTCGACAAACGAGACATTGCTGCACAGGTGAGTCGGCATCTTTGCAAACATTTCTGGCAATGTTCAGCTGAGGATCGATCTAACGTCCCGGGTCTTCGTCGCACGAACTCCTTGGAAGGAGAGTTTCTCCTCTTGCCGAAAGATATTGATCTACGACGCTTTATACAGGGTGAGTCACCTGTTTGCACCGCAAATGTCTTTGTTGTGTTTGATGATACGTCGAATGTCTTGAGGACAAGGTCAGTTTCTATGTTGTTTCTCTTTTTTTTTAGAAATCTCAGGGTTACCTTCATCTTTTTAAACCGGTCTAGCCGTTTTGAAACGCCTGCTACGGTAGTCCCTTTCATTAGGAATTCGGTGACTGTAATTGTTCAAGGTCGTTCGAGGTCACAGACAAAGGAAACGTAGAAAATTGAAACAGATTATTTTTGCTATACGACCATTACTTCGAACATTTATGAAATAGAGGTATTCTGTTCTTATATCTTGTACGTTTCCTCTGTCTGTGACCTTGAATGACCTTGAACCATTATAGTCACTGAAATTCCTCATGAAAGTGACTATCATCGTGGGTGTTTAAAAGGGCTGGTCTGGGTTAGGTTTGGATTAAGTATTCTGCTCTCATATTTTAAATCTTGTACGTTTCCACTGCGTGTGACCTTGGATGACCTTGAACCATTATAGTCACTGAATTCCTAATGAAAGGGACTATCACCGCAGTTGTTTAAAGGGGATGGTCCCGTTTAGCAAAAATGAGGGTAAACTTGAGATCTCTCAAAAAAAAAACATAAATATTTTTATTTATTGTTTACTCAACTTTCTAGGAAATTTCGCGTATTTTCCGAAACAGCAAAGATATTTGAAGTGCAAACACGATGATGGCACGCCCTGTGTACAAGCAATTGTTCGAGGCATCCAAACGTGGAATAATCATACTAAATAAGAATTTGTTTAAACTCTGTCGCAGATACAAGCCGCAGCAGAACGCGGGGAATGTTCAGGTATTAACAGCTTCGTTCCAAATCCAGATACCCCACGCCTCGTATTTTATTGTACTGTATAGTTAAACAGTAGTCTCTGCAAGCTGTTGTCGTTGGTTCCTCGAGTCTCGGCGAAATTTCACCGCGACGTTCCGTAGCGTCGGCGTGTCATTAGTTTTCGGTTTTTCGTTCTTTTCTTTTCGAGCTTTCGCGCGAAGCTTCAACCCAAGAACAGATTTTCTAGCGATTCGCGAGATCGATCTTCGGCTCTGTCACCGAAAACTGGGGAACAATTCGAAGCGTTAATTTGTCGGTCGAAACAATGCGATTTCGATCCGGTAAACGTCTGAACAATGAAGACAATAATTTATCAACACGTTCGAGCGACGATACGTGTTGTAACACGTATAGATCGAGAAACTCTGAAAAACGAATTTTACACACGCCTGCCGCGCGTTTTAGCAATCCGTGCGGAACGTTTCATTTTTTTTTTTTTACTAAAAATCGTGGGCAATTGTTGATCGGTGAATATATCAGACTTGCTGTTGTAACCCGCTGTCCGGATTTCGAGATCGGAAAAACAGATCTTTCGGTCAGATGCATCGACCGTGAGAGCACTATTTATTCGATCCACCGTGTCCGTTTCCATGGGGATCCTCGAAATTTCTTCCACCATTTTGTCCGACTTATTTTACGTATTTCTGGATAATGGGGCCCCGGCTGGATTTATTATCCCCCCGACGAGCATGAGCGCAACGAAAACAAGAAACGTTGCAATTTGCGGGGTTCGTTCGAATCTGCATACTCCTTGGGAAATTAGATCATTGAGTTGCCGGGAAATTTTCGTTGGAACGCATAGAAAATATCATTTATACAAAGTACATACATTTCTCACAATACTAGAAAATATTAGAAACAATTTGTGTATCTTTTTTAAATATGTTTTATTTGATTTGTTAATACGAAATAGAATCGTACGCATACCTAGATTCCTAAATCCTATTAAACAATTTCTCCGAAATTTTGTCGTCTATTTAGACTACAGTGAATTCTCGATATATGTCAACAGCACGGGTCTTATATCGTGTAGGAGACATACCCTCCTCGGTGTCCGAGGCCTCGAGGGGTATACCCTGCAGTGCTGATAATTCTGCGACGTTTATCAACCAGGCCTTGGCGACATGTACCGAAAAATCACTGTACTTGTAAGATACTTTTAACGAATTGACAAGAATGATTATTTGTCGCATCTAATCATTGACTATGTATTTTATATTGATTTCTAATAAGTTATATTATTTAGCGCGGTAGCATTGTCCGTCTTTGAATTGTATAAAATTGTTAATTCTACTTCGAGTTAGTGCACAGAATATATTCGACGACAGTGCGTGCTGGTAATTCTCGGGCCGTAGGTAAATCAATTTCTCCCGACCGCTTTTCCAACGACGATCAGGCCGAAATCATGTTCAATCAGTATTCACGACTCGATGCCGTGCGCCGGAAGTTCGGCGCACGAGAGCGCACACTCGATAATGAAAACGCGTCGAACCTCAGACGACGCAACGATCGTTGATCACCGCCGGTTCCTACGAGTTGCGCACAGAAGTACTTAACGGTCCAGCTTTCCCGGGTGGCCTTGATCCGCCCCAGTGTGCGTGCCGTGTGCGTGTGCCATGGCGTGCCGCACACGACGCCAGATCGTACACAAGGTTGCAAGGGTCCGGGAGGCGCGGTTTTATGGCTCGATAATGCAAAGATGGGGCTTTTCAAGGATGAAAAGCGCTAGATAAAGGATAAATCTAGCGCGCTCGCTACCAGGCAGGCCCCACTTTTGCGTTGTCGAGCAACATTTTGCATCATTCGGTCGCACGACGCCTGTCAGAGAGGCGATCTGAGCACGACAGGCGTCGTGCGACCGAATAATTCAAAATTTTGCTCGACAACGCAAAAGTAGGACCTGTCAGGTAGCAAGCGCGCTAGATTGATCTTTTATCTAACGCTTTTCACCCTTGAAAACTCCCTTCTTTGCATTGTCGAACAATGATTTGTCGCCTCCCGAACCCTTGCAACCTTGTACGATTTAGCGTCGTGTGCGGCACACCATGGCGCACACGCACACGGCACGCACACCGGGGCGGATCGAGGCCACCTAGGAAAGCTGGACCTTAAAAATCGAATCACACGTTTCTGCCGCGGCCAGGGGACGATAACAGTAAACTCGGGGGAGTTCCGAGGAGGAATCATGGGAGAGAGTGTATCTCGTCTCGCGTGCTAAGAATCTGTTCTTTCGTTCGTTCGCTCGTTTATTACCGTCGGTTTTCGTTCCCCGACGTACCGCAGCCGTGTACCGTCGGACAGATACATACATACGTGTACGGCGAACAGCTTTTAGCTCTGTTATTGTCGCAACCATCCTGCAGGGACTTTCTATAGGAGGAACATTGTTTTCCAGCGACGCAACATAATCGCAATACAATCCGCTCGCGCGTATACCCCCGTTGCCCTGCGCATATTCGAATCACGGTCTCTGCTCGATATATGTCGCAAAAATCCAGCAGATAATTGTCCCGGAACTATCTCCGCTGACACCCCGTGAGGGGCCGCGAAGCTCAAGGGCATCGGTCGCCGACTAGTGCAAACATAATCAGGGTATATGAGACTAGTTCAACAACAAAACTTCTTTCTTTCTCAGTATTTTTTTATGGGACTTTAGCCAACATATTCCTGGCATTTTTCTGTTGAAAACGACACCAAATATGATATAATTCCGATGATATGAATGTGAATGTTACTTCCCATTACAATTATATTAACAGAAAATTAGTGTCAATATGATCCGAATTAAACCGTGTTTGGTGTCATTTTAGTTGACAAAATTCCCTACAAATATGGTGTTGAAAGTCTCATGAAAAAATAAGCAGTTCCGTGATTGGATCAGCAGTGGTTCTACACTGATGCTCCCTTCTTTTTATGTGGTGGTAATCGCATTGTGGATTCCCCACCGAACCAATACACCCTACCGGTATTATGTTCACACTCCTCGAGCTCCGCTGTCCTTTTCCACGGTCTGCAGCGGAATAGTATCTTCTGTCCGATAATTGTCGCTGGCCAGACCCCCGTTTTGGACATACATCGGGCAGACACTGTACCACATAAAACAGGGAGTGATATTTATTTACGTGGCTGAGTAGCGGCGAAATAATATACTTGTTGCACCGTTGCGTTCTGTATTCGTGTTCGGATCGATTTGATGCGTATTAAGTAGAGTGTGTCGCGAAAAAGTACTCCCATTTCGATATCCGCGGACGGATGTTAATTTGATCGAGGGTGATTGATCGATCCGATCTGGCGGGTGTGTAGCGACCGAACTACGCGACGTACGAATGATTAATTCGATCAGTGTCCACCTTAGATCGCCACCGGCGACAAAATGCCGGATGAAATTCGTGTCCCGCTGGGACCGAGCCCGTTCGAAAAAGGAACGCGAACCCGATCAAAATGACAGTACTTTTCGAAGAGTGGACACGCGGTAGATGGTGTGTAGCGGTTCCCTTCTCTTTCGTTCTTGAAGCGTGCAATTCGTCAGCCAAATGAGACTTAACGCGGTGTGATTATGCAATTGTTTTATTTTCCTCTGTTGATTTATTCTAAGTACGACGATGATTGAAGCGAGTGCGTTACTGTATACCGTATACGATGTAGGAGGAAGTTAATGGTAAATATGAGAGTAACAATGTCGTTGACACCTAGGATACGTAAACGAGATGCTTCTTACGACTTATTGTTAGTATTACCGTTCGAGAGTCGAGACCCGAGATTCGCGCGTCGAATCATCGAAATCCCGACGGTCGTTCCTCGAATTTGCTGACGTCGGTCATCGTAATTCTGAAGATTCTGCATTTAGGTAATCGGGAGAATGCTATAGATCAGTAATGAGCAACCGGCGGCCCGCGGTCCGCGCTTGGACCCAGTGCATATAGGCCTGGGTAACTTGCGACTCGCGAGCCACAGACGACTCCTCTCCCTACTCCTAGGCGCCCCCCACCAAACTCCTGTGGAGCGTAGATGTACGTGCATACATACACAGTCACGCGGGCAAAGGGCAATGTGAAATAGTTGATGGTGGGGGACCGGTACACTGCTGGTGGGAGTCGTGAAGCGACAGCGGGGAAGAAGTTGAGCGGGCCTAATAACTTCTGAACTAATCAGTTTTCGACATAAATACCTTAATACTTTTTTAACGAGAATACGAAGAAGTATTCATTCGCGCCAAAAAATTATATGATTTCCTAACAAACAATGGAGTCACCTTTATTCTTTATCGACTGTACAAGCTTTTGTACTGAGTAACTTTTGTTGGAAACATTTTTACAATATATTATCTGATAATAAGAAATGAAAAAAATGTTTTATGATAAATCTATGTAAGAAATAACAAATACATCCCGCAAACTAAAATTATTTGACTAGTACCGCAGTCCGCGGGTTGCTCATCACTGCCGACGCAGACGCTTCCGCGGAAGGTTTTCTTACCGGTCAGAATTTTCCAGCCTGAAATTCCGCGCGAACAACATTTTCGCCGGGCGCGCGCACACGGGCGTCCATAAAAGATTTTTCTCTCGGCGAATTTCCCTCTAGAGACTGCTCGTGGCAGCGCTCTGACCGCATTTCCGAGGGAACTAATAATCTGACCGTAACGCACCGCTAGAGATGTCGTTTCCGATCAAAGTTTTCCGATCGTAATTCCGGTAGCTCCAATATGCTTTGCAAGGCAAATTTCGTTTTCGGCCGTGCCCGTATTAGTCTATAATCGATGCGAATCAAACGGGAAGAAACAAACTGTACACCCCGGCCCTGTGTTCGCCGATGAAAAGTGACGAAACTTTAATTAAACGCGACGCTAGCGCAGTAGAACCAGAGTGTCACTCGTCTCGCTTGTGTCGTCCTGTAGAGCTGTACTTTATCTGTCGCCAATTTTAATCGTAATTCTTCTGTAAATTTTTGACGTCATTATCGTTACAATTGATCAGCGATGTATTTTCGGTTAAGGTAAACGAACGCTATAACCATTCTGACGGTCTCGACTCTCCGACCATTATATACACACAGTTATAGTCATTCGTGTTTGCACCGGAAGACTTCACTTTAATCTGAAAAATTTACATTCAATCTTACATTCAAATTTAAGGGGAAAAATTTAATATAATATTTTACTAAAATTGTTTAGCAGCCGTAAATAAGTCGGATGCTGTGGTTAGGAGATCCGTTCATTGAGCTATTTGCTCGTTTGGTATAAATAATTAATTTGTAAAGACCGTTGGGAAAGCATTTAGCGAGGGAAGAATGAATTCTTTTCCTTTGTGTTCGTCGCGGAGGCGAATGAATGTAACTGTGTCTATATGTCTATAGAGATACATATGTATATGTAATATACTTGTACAAGATGAATGTGAGTATTATTACACGATAATTGTTCTGTAAAACGCAATGTGACTTACCCCCCCTATCCATTCCAATCCAACGTTCATTTACATAGCGGAAAAGGCACAGGAGGGGTTGTGCGAGAAGGAGGGTAGCAGCCAGCGTCGCCAGATGAGGGGAGGGAGCACGAATCGAGGAGAAATAGTTACCCCCCTCTGCCAGCATCGGAGCATGCGCGACAGAGACGCAACGCGTCACGTGACCGCCCGGCGGGGGACTGGCGCGGTGGAAGGGGAAATTAGAGTGGGGGGACAAGTCTTGATCTGGCGACGCTGGTAGCGACCTTGAGCCACACACGTTGAGAAAGCAGTAGAACGCGATACAGTGGATTCTCTTCGTCGCTTTCGAGCCATTCTATTGGACAACAGGCTTTTTCTTATCTGGATTAAACGAGAAAAGTACGATTATCCGTATCGATCGACCTCGTCCTTCAGACGTCTTATTTTTCGCGAACCTGTACAGTTCGTCGGAAGAATTCAAGCTCGAAATGAAAGGTGCTCCGTTCGTTACGCTCGCGATGCTCCATTATTTACGTAGATTCATTCAAAGCTTCTATTCAGTCTTTTAGTGCCATTATTTCGCTTCATTCTCTCCTCGAGGCGTTTCAACGCATTCGCGCATTATCCAGCAGTGTCGTTCCAAAACAACTTTCGCGGTTATAATTACGGTAACAGAGTACGCCAACATTTACCCGTTAATTAAAGCCAGAGTAATTACAAATCCAGCTTTTCTATAAATGTTACGTATCGTATCGGGTTTCATCGGAGTCGAATAATTGCTGCGCGTTGATCAGCGATAAATGGGGATGTGCTGGCCGGCCCATGTACGTTGGTTCATTCGTATCGGGTTAGAATGGCGGTAGTATGTTCGAGGTCGTACGACAGTTAATAAAAATATTACCCTTCTTAACAAATCATAATTTACCTTGTAGAGAGAAGGGGAAATAGAGTGAGGGGGCAAGTCTTGAACTGACCATACTGGGCACAGCTACAGTCAAGTGACTTAGCGGAGTGGGGGTAGACCATAGCACAGCCATAACTGTCGCCAGACCAGGGGAGGGAGCAGGAATCGAGGGGAAACAGTTACTGTTTCAGTTGTTCTCTCCTGTAACAGTTAGGGAACTTAGAGTGGGGGATAACCGCAGTATAAGGGGAACTTAGAGTGGGGGGTAAACGCAGTATGAGGGGAACTTAGAGTGGGGGGTAAACGCAGTATAAGGGGAACTTAGAGTGGGGGACCAGCGCAGTATAAGGGGAACTTAGAGTGGGGGAACAAGTCCCGATCCGGCGACTGCGCTGATGCGAGCACCCGACTCGAGCCCGCCCGACTTCCCCCGGCCCGACCCGAACCCGAACATCGGGCGGCCCGCACGTCCCCAGTGATAAAGCCTCGTGGCGCAGCATGAGCAGAGAGTGGACGAAAATCTGGAAAAAGTATCGCAAGAAAAGTTCGCGCGAGGAATCCGCTGTATCCTTGCCTGTGTTTATGACGAATTTACCGAGCAACCTCCTCCGCACGTTTTTAGACGTGAACTCGATTACTGTTTTGTAACAGTTAGAAGAGAGTGTACACACACACACACACAGACACCAGATGTTGTTTGCGCGTATAACAAGAACGCCCCGTAATTGTGCAATAGAATCACACACGCTCTTATGCGGATAGTTAAACATTTGTGTTGATTCGTCGAGATAAATGTTCTCCCGCAATACATTGTACGTTTATATTTCCGCTAAACGCTGAATAAATTATTATTTTCTATGCTGTAAACGTACTTTCTTGCTTCACTCGATTCGCATGCTCGGAGCAACCGGAGTTCCGGGAATTCTTGCGAGTTTCGCCCCGAGATCGTGATCAGAAGATTTATGTCCACGTTGTTTCTGTTTCGGAAAACTCGCGAAGAGTCCTCTTCTTTTCCGAGAGCCGAGAGTTTCCCCGGTTACGTAATCGCCGCAGATGAGCAACGAGCGGATTTATGTCGGAGTGGAAATTTTTGGCAATTACGTATCTCCATCCTGACTCACCTTGTGCATAAATGTTGCGTAAATGGGACGTCTATTAACGGCCGTTGGCCATCGATTAAACGACACTTTCGATGTAGAATTCTTCCTAAATTTAGGAAGAGAGTCTAAATATAACCCGGGTCCTCTAACAATATCCGGCTCGATCGAGTATACTTCGACCAGAACAATCAATAACCATATCTTAACGAGTAACCACACTTTCACGAACGCTTCAGCAAGAATCGAGATTGGGACACGTACAACGTGTAGAAAAACCAAAAACTAAAAAAAAATGAAATTACTCTGCTCTGTGAAAATTCGTTACGTGGATTTGACAAGGCATAAAATTGGCTAACAACTAAAATTGGGCACACGGTTGCATGCGACTGCTTTCGCGTGGTCAAAAGTTACGGTAAAAATACAAAACAGCGAATAACAATTCCAAGGTTTCTCTTCCGTTAACATTCCGTACGAGAATATTCGCTGTATAATAAACTTGATCGGATCTACTGTGATCCATGGAGGTGGTCAACTTTAAACACGCGTGACTTTCGAACCAGTAAATCCCTCGCCTCGAAACTTCGATTTTTGGCAGTTTCTCGTCGACATCTACAGGATTGTGTAACAAAAAGTTGAAAATTTCTGGGTTGCCAAGCTGAAGTTCAATCGAAACGATTACAAAATTTTGTTCCAGAAAAAAAGTAATAGGTAGGTAATTCTGATAATTTAAGGTCGGCCAGTGGCGAGGTGATTAGTGTGTAAGTGGTGATTCACGACTGCGGAATGATAATCAAGTGTCGTTAACGTTGCGAACTTTGAGAATAATCGGTAAAGTCAAGATGGACGGCGATGCGAGCGATCGTGTAGTCGAAGGGAAGATGGCCGACCGCAGCGACAAAAACAGTATGAATTTCTGACGATCTTTGGGGCCTCATCGGAGGGTACGAATGTTCCATTTCGATTTGGGTCACACTTGACATCATTAACCGTTTCTCTCCCCCGGACATGTTATATGACCCGATACTGTTTGCATAAGGTCACGGACGAGTCAACTTCGCGACACGATAACGCTGCTTCTGTTTCCGAGCGTAACAAATGCTCGTAATTCGACTCCGGATGCGAGATAATAAGTTTGTGCATTCATTGCAAGACACAAATATTTTTTCTCTGATAATGTTAACGTAGTGAAAATAATACATTAACACTCTTAAAGTCTCTTAATCTTTTCGCTGTTTTAAATTGCACCTGCTCATTTTTGAATGCATAAACTTATAACTCTACTTATAATGGGTTCACAGAAGTACAACACATTCCAGTTATCTCAGAAGCGGTATACTTTTCTTCTCCTATACCGTTCCTATAACGAGCAAAGGGATTACATTGTAGAATCGCTGTCACCCCGACTGAAAATTCGACTGTTCGACAGGGAAATCGTTCGGTTGAAAACGTTAGGCTAGTAGCGTGTCGCCTTTACGATTACTAACCTGCTCTGATTGTGACTTAGCAATCGAGACCCGACTGATTTGATGCTTGAAGGCGATTCGAGTATATCTTCCAGTGGTTTTGCTCGGCTCGATCGATCTTGACCAGCTCGCCGAATGTGGACCGAGCTGCGAGCGGTTAACCCCTTGCACCGACATTTATTTTGTGGTTAGAACGATTAGAAATTCCTCATCGTTCAGAATTTCATAGAAAAAGAAGATGGTTTAAATTTATTGTATGCCTATGTTGTCTCCGAAGGATATAAACGCGGAAACAGATGGATGTCAAAAATAGATTAAGATTAAAATAAATACATTTGTATATTTAATTCAATTTTCAAGAACAAGGTTAGGTCCGTTCTTATTGCGACGGACCTGCCATCTATAACGAAGACTGATCGAAGCCAAAATTTTGCTCGAATTTGGCATGGCAGACTTTGCAATGGAATAGCGATGGTAATGCGGAAACAGATGGATGGCAATCCAAGTCAAATTTTGATGGCAGATTCAAAGCATTTTGATTACTGGGTCCTTTGGCACTCTCGATCGCTCGATCATAGTCGCTGTTCTCCAACGTTCACTCGTGCGCTTCACGATTTGCGGGTCATCTCGTCTCTTCCGAATATTCCCCGCTGTTTTGTACCGTTTCTCTTCGCCTCTTGTACATTTTCCGCTTTTATTTCAATATACCATTTTGTTATCATACAGTCCACTCTCTACCTGTCTCTATCGCAGCCGCTATACCTCACCCCTCTCGCTATAGTCCCAAACAGGGAGAGTTCCAAAGAAGTTCCAAAAGAATCGTTGGGATGGCCTTGCGGGAGGATGCTCTGCGAGACCGATCAGCTCGACCAATGGTCGCTGGCTGTCGTCATAGCGATCTCCGATGGAGGTTAGGAACCTCGCAGTTACGTCGAGCGTGCTTCTACCTGGCGGAAGGGGGCAGGGCAAACATATGGGACCGTCAGAGAGCGGATGATATTCGTGACACAATCCACGTGCCAGCATTCCTGCATCCTAGCCGTTGGATCCCGCGGGATTTATTTTCGGACCGGTATGACGCCACCGTGGGTTTACACGGTGGCGGGCAAGCAGTCGCCAAGAAAGCCTTCAGTGAATCCGCGGCTGGCTTGCAGCGCGTCCCACGATCGCAATGCTGCACACCTCGGTTGATCGATCGGTCGATCAAACGGTTTGTTCGCGAACTGTGTGTTTGCCTAGTCGGGATTCAGAGGCGCGTCCGCCGTCCGGCCACCGATCGATTCTCTCCCTCCATCTATCCATCTCTCTCTCTGAGCCTTTACAAACCATGCCGCGTTCTACCGGTGACGTTCACCTGAACGGGATACATTGATCATCGACAACAAGCCTGGACAACAGGCGTTCTCATCCACGTTAACTGGCATTCGGCTTGAGGGCCCGGGATAGTCACGTGACCTTTTAATTAATAATTTCTATTCACAGACTTCACCCATTAGCGCCCGTTGTACTCGCTTGAGTACAGGATAGCAGGATTGTATTTGTTTGCTTCTAGCGCCATCTAAGATTGAGTAGATGTGTTTTGTCCATCGTTTGCTAAAATTTAGAACAAAATTCTTGGCCGTCATTGGGTTAAGATCCGTCTTGGTCTTGATCCGACGGGTCCTAAGTCTGTGAATAAACGCAAGAAAATTTTTGGCTTTATTTTTCAAAGAATCAAGACAAAATATGGTGGCTCAGTTTGTAGCTAGAGATATTTTCTAGTGCGCGCTGGTCTCGACCTCATCCAGAAAACTCATCGAATGGGATAAAAATGCTCTTGGACTCCACGGCATGGGCATCGTCAATCTTTGGCCTAGTTCTAACGCTTATGTTATCAAAGATCTGCATAATCTCGGCAGCTCCCGACCAGCGCGCACTAGATTGAACCTTCCTCTTTCGAACGAGCCCTTCGCCAACGACAAAATATTCTTGCTTAAGGACGAAAAGAACTTGAAGCACGTAAAACCATTTTTTGACGGTAACGTAGTTACTCTATCTTATCGCGGATCTACGAAGACCGGGCCTTTCGGGACGATTCTCTCCTAAACGATCGCGATCAGCAAACTGCAGGTCGCGTGCCATGATTACCCACGGTTACAAGTCGGTTGCTTACCAACGAATACTTGGTCTTCTGGAAATCAAAGTAATCGATCCGGAGGGTAGCCATCGCGGATCGAGATTCGTATAAACATCCGCAGAGAATTGCGATTTGACCCGAATCGCGGGAAGTGTAAACAAACTGTTGAACGCTCGCAGCACGCCTCGGCAAGCGTGAGCGTGGTTTGTATATAGCACATGCTCCCACCGTTAGGTATATTTCCATGGAGGCATACGATACAAGAATCTCTTTCTCGAAACAGGACGCAGACTCTCATTAGTCATCCCCAATGGAATTTCACGTTTCAGCCGTCGACGCCGACGCGACGATAGTGTTGACGAAAGAAAAATGAAACGGATAAATTACGGATAAATAGTTATTCTCGGGGGCAAATATCCGGCGCAGTTTTTGCAACTTGGGACGTTTGTATTGTTTGTATTGTTGAGCGTCAAGATACCTCATTGAACAGAAACAATTTTCGTGGCGAAAAATGCTGTTCTTAGAACGTACAAGTTTCAATGTTTATTACAACCGCAATATTGATTAGAATGTACTAATTTTTTCATTTTCGAGCACCCTTTGCACTGGAGTGGTGACTCTGAAGCACCACTAGAAATTATTGTGGCATTATTTCAAAGAAATCACAAAAAATATTACAAAATATTTGTTACATTATAAAATTTGTATTCAACAGACTATTAAACATTTAAATATTGTATGTAGAAATCGGATCAGTTTCGTACGAATAACATGAAAATGTTGCAAGACGGAAGAAAAAATTCGTTTTAGATTGAAAATATCGCCGAGTGCAAAGGGTTAAGAAATAATGTTCGTCGATTAGACATCGAGACGAGAAAGTTCGTTTTTCGGCTAAATGTCACATATTTTGTGCCACCGTGCGGCGGTTCCGAATCGGTTATAGTTTCAAGCACCTATTCAGAACTGTTAACTCTGATAGTGTCCCATTCTTATTTTAGACTGAAACAACAGACTCGTGCGCAGAGTGGCGCGCAGGCTGTCCCATTTATCTCGAAACATTCTTGCCCCTTTTCGAAGACACAAGAACAACTTCCGAGCGAATGTCACACTGTCGGACACCGCGGAGCCATTACTGCTTTTGCCGCATATTTTGATTCGCGCGCTGCCGTACCGACCTATACGGAAAAACGTGCAGTCCCGCCGGCGAAAATTGCATCGTTCAGATCCGCGTCGGTTGTAAATTAATTCGTCTGTCTTCTCGGGTGCGAGTGCACGGCAGCCATTTTTCTTTTCCTCGTTCCGGAGGGGCCTCGAGAGCTCTATGTCTTCCGAGATATTTTGAGATGCGTGCATACAGATACAGATACAGATACAGTCGGTCACGGGACGGGGCCGCGTTCCTGCCCGATCGAAACCGGGACAAGTCGGAGTTCCGTGATTTCTGATCCCATGGCGGGGAACTTGGACAAATCCCGCGGGAATGTCATTCTTTTTCAGGAACCAGTTCCCTTGCATTATTGATCGTTTACCCTCCCGTCCGTGTTTTCCAACTTTCCCGAGGTTTCAGATATTAATCCCGTTGTCCCGAGACGATCCTTTTCTTTTTATAGAATCCGGTTGATAGCCGAAATCTTCTTGAAAACTTTATCCGACGATGGGAGTTAGTAGAAATGCAACCGTGAAGAAATCTGAGTCGGGTCGCCGGAGGTATTTTTGTGCAGGTTTCTCCATCGATTTTCTGGAGTGTAGAATCGTCGAACGCATCTTTTTCTGCGTAGATCGGCACACGTACGGTTTTTGTTTCATAGAATCCGATCGATAACCGGCGCTGCGATCTTCTTGAAAACTTTATCCGACGATGGGAGTTAGTAGAAATGCAACCGTGAAGAAATCTGAGTCGGGTCGCCGGAGTTATTTTCGTGAAGGTTTCTCCATCGATTTTCTGGAGTGTAGAATCATCGAACGCATCTTTTTCTGCGTAGATCGGCACACGTACGGTCCCGGCGGGATCGGAACGGCTGGCAGTGTTTCTTATTCCGCGTGCACCGGCGCGGCGGCAAACTAGACGGGCTCGCACGTAAATTCGTGAAAAGCAACACCGCAAACACAGCCGGGCGGGCTAGCGAGACGGCGTTTCGGAAACATTCCAAAAGTCGAACTCCCTCGGTTCTGACAAGCTGCCAAACGTCTGAGGTCACGTTACGTAAACGGTGTAATATTCGTTCGATTCCGTCGAAGAATGATTCTCGATCCAGCGGAGTGGATATCCCCTCGGCTAGGCGCGGCATGGTCGAACGAAACGAGTGTTTACTCGATGTATGTCCAACACGCGGGTCTGGTCAGGGACATGTATCGGACAGGAGATGCTACAGTGGCTTCTCCGTATACAGGGTGTTTCACCTAACTCGAGCATCTGAAATATCTCGCTTGCTTTTTATGATAGAAGAGAATTGCAGAGGAAAATATTAGCTGGTTCAGACGGGCGAATTTTGTGATGGACAAGAAAATTTGTTCGTGGTTGTATTTTTTGAGATTTCAAGGTCATCGAAGTCTTTTTAAAATGGAACGACGAATCGAATAAGAAGAATCCAACGACCTGTAATATTATCACCTCCATGTGACCTCGAGTACGAGAAACTCATGGAAGTGGGACACTTGATGTAAATAGTGAAATTATTACTGTGAACCAACTAATGTTTTTTCCAGCCTTTGAAACACCCTGTATATCGCCAAAGCCTGGGCGATAAACGTCGCGGAATTGTCCCCACTACCTCGTCAGGGTATACCCCGTGAGGGGCCACGAAACTCGGGAGACCTAGGACACCGAGGAGCGTAAACATAACACGTGTATGACTCCCGGACGATGCATGATGCTGGCAAGACCCGTGTTGTTGATATACATCGAGAGGGTCACTGTAATCTTCCACGCGACCTTACACTCCTCGACGACCAAGGTCTCTCGAGCTTCAGGGTCCTTTAGAGGCTTAGTGGGGATATTTCTGGGACTTTCATCGGCTAGGCACTTGGGACATATGTAAAGCAAACACTGTAACGTTATTATTTTCTAGAGCGACAAATATCGGTGGCCGGAATCGTGAAGTGGTTGTTCAAATATTTAGGAAGAAGGTGTACATCGGAACCGAGTTCAGAAGATGCTAAATGTCTGCGACGGTGTGCCAATAGATTCGAAATAGGATTGAAAGAACAAACAATATACGTTTGCGAGTAACGTCATTGCTTTCTAGAGCAACAAAATATCCGCGCCCGGTGTCGCGAAGTGGAATGCTGAGGAGCAAGGTCCGTGTGCGAGCTGGGTAGTCGGAAACACTCAGGAGATCGATGCTGAACGTCCCCAACGATGCGCAATTAGAATCGTGTTCTATTCTTCGCTGAATTCGGAGAGATGAAGAACGTCTACCCGACCATAACGGCGACCACGTGCACCGCAGAAGATGAGGAGCCGAACGAGGCCACGGAGCCGGTGATTAGGCTGAAGTTGGACAAGCCTTTGAACTGGGACTGGGAGCTGACCACGTCCGCGGATACGGTTCCGGTGATCCAGTTGCTGGACAAAAATGGCCGTCTGCTGGTGGAGACGACCGGAAGGACCGCGCAAAGGGCTCGAGGCTCGTTCCGTGAGGGTCTCAAGTCGTACGAAGAGTTTCCAAAGAGCAGACAATCCACGGAGAAGACTCTCACCGGCACTTCGTCGTTCTCGTCCCCCTCGGTGTCGAGCTCGCCGGTTCCGTTGCAAGGTAACCGGAACGTCGACGGATTCAGCACGAAGTTCGGCAGCTGCGAGTTCGGCTACAGGCCCCGCAAGTCGAAGAGCGAGGTCACCGTCAAGGAGAAGGAGAACCGAGGTAAGAAGAGACACTCCGGCGGGCCGGACCTGACGCAGACGGCGACGCCGCGGAGCGAGCAAGGGAAGACAACGTCGAAGAAGTACTCGCTCGGCGACTATCTTCGCCAGCAGATCATCGACGATCTGAGAACGAAGAGCACGAGCGGCAAGCGTCCGGAGGAGATCGCGGAGGAGAGGTGCAAGAAGATGAAGGCGTACCTGAGGAGCCAGAGCGACAGCCTGCCGCGATTGCTCCACGTCGAGGAGGAGGAACCTGGCGAGAGGACCGAGTCGAACGAGGTTAACGAGGAGAAGGAGGCTAGGGATCGAAGGTTGAACGACGGTTTGAAGCGTCTCCGGGAAGCGATCGGGGATCATCGGGACGCAGCATCCAGGGGCGTTTGCAGAAGCGAGTCTGCGGGGTTTGAGAGTGGCGTGGGGAACGAGGAATTGACGAGGGTCAGGGCGTTCCTGCAGAGGAAGCTGCAGCAGAAGATGGATCAGGAACGGTCGGCGAGTTCGAGCCGATGCGAGGGTGTTCAGGAAGCCGGGAACGCGATCCGAAAGAGGTATTCGGATTACAGGCGGAACGAGATGCCGGGGGGTTATCGCGCGCGCAAGGTGCGCAGCGAGACGAACATCATCAGGTTCGAAGCCAACCCGGAGAGCCCGCGGAAGGACAGCCAGACGCCAAGGAAGGAGCCGGAGAGAGAGAGATCCAGATCGAGGAACGGGAGGGCGCGTTGCGAGGATCCGATCAAACAAAAAGTTTACCGGCGGTCGATAAGCGACGCCGTTCTAAACGGGACGGAGACCGGCGAGGCGAATCACCGGGCGAAAGTTCAGACGAGGGACTCCGCGGGGTCGGAGAAGAGGAAGCTCTACCGGAAGACGAAGAGCGACGTGTTGCTCGGCCAGGCGGGCAGCAGCCTGGAGTCCGAGCTGGATCTCGAGAACCCTCCGAGACGCGTCAGGAGCCAGGACAACGTGGACGAGTCCTGGCGCGGGTACAAGGAGCGAAGGAAGCTAGGCAAATCGCACCGGGACTGCGAGAGGGAGGTGAAGGAGGAGGACTTCATGAACAAGCCGCGATGGAAGGACCTACAATCGGAGCTCTGCTCCTTCCGGGATTGCAGGGTCTGTCAGAACTCGCGAGATTGCGTGAATCCGTTGCAACAGCGGCGAGGCGACAACGCTGAAGTCCCGCGGGACTGTCCGGCGAAGGACAGGACTCGTAACGACTCGCCGGGCGACAGGCCCGGCACCAGTCTTCAGGAGAACTATCTGGTGATCGATCGGGACGCGAAAGACCGTCCGATCGATCCGACGGTCGCTAGGGTCCGGGTGGAGGATCGCGGGATAGGATCGTGCAACGACAATGGTTACAACACGATCCCGAAAGAGGCTTTCAAGGATTACCGGGAACTGTATACGCGATCGAACGTGAAGAAAAGCGATACGTTTAAGATCGTAGACGGCAGCGAAGACCCTGAAGGGACCGGGAACGCGGCCGATTCGAAGGCGGACGAGGGATCGGTTGATAGTTTCGAGTGCTCGAACGCGGAGGGCTTGCTGACGAACAAGTCGAACGAGGACATCGCCAGGGATTACTTCAAACGAGTTTACGAGCTGCTGAAGAAACGACAGGAGGAGGCCAGGAGGGTCCAGAACAGGCTGGAGACGCCGGGATGCGATGACTCGTCGTCATCTAATTACGCGGAGAAAGTGCAGAAGAAGAGGCTCCGCCGCAGGAAAAAGGAGCGCAACGGGCAAGGTAAGGGAAGAGCTTTTTGTCTTCATCTTATAGACAGTTCGGCTGGCACAGAGGGCCTTATTATCGGAGAACCGGCGGTTCATTTGAGGCGCGGTGTAATTAGCGGGCTTTGCAACGAACGCGGCTTTCCTGCTTTATCTCTGAATGCATCCTCAACCGTCGCTACAGGTGCAGAAGACAGCACCGTTGCCGGAATTGCAGGAATTCGCCGTCGTCGATTAAATAAACCATGAAAAACTTCATTATCCGGAATATTCGGCAAATATTTAACGCATTCAACATTCACATAACAAACGCAACGGCCAAAATACGGCCCCGTGTCGCGAACGTGTTAATATCCGTCGAGGCGACGGCCGACGGGCAACCAGCCGAAAATAATTATTGTGAAAGTAGAGTCGGACGAGTTGATTACGGGGAAAAGCTGCCGGATAATTTCGGGCAGACGTCGCCATGGACGTTGGTTGCACAACGGACAGCCCCTGTTGGTCCTTACGACGGGCTTTCAGCCAAAGAGATTAGTGCCGCGCCTTCGGCCAGGAAGTCTCGCGGAAATCAGCGAAAAGCTTCGCCGCAACTCATCGTCGCTCTTCCAGATATAATCTCATTACCGTTGTCTACCTCCCTTATACCCCGCCGACCGGACATGGCCGTTTAATTCGCCCTGAAATGTCGGGGAAATAATTAGCAAGATTCTCTTCTTCGGGTATCGAGTTCGCCGGTTTGAGGTTAGGAGAAAGATTGCTTTATTTTTGTGGCGGGGCGTTTCACAGAGTTCTTCCGTGTAACTATGCCTCCATCAGGAGATAGTCATGCTCATGATAGTCCATCGGGGGGAAATTAGAGTGGGGGACAAGTCTTGATCTGCAACGCTGGGCACAGCTACGGCAGAAGCAACGTAGCGCAGCCGTAACTGTCACCAGTGTTGCCAGATGAGGGAAGGGAGCGCGAATCGAGAGGAAACAGTTACCCCCTCCTTGCGAGTATCGGAGCATGCGCGACAGAGACGCAACGCGTCACGTGACCGGCCCGCGGCGGCAGAGTGGCGGGACAAGTCTTGATCTGGCGACGCTGCCGCCATCTCCTGATGGACGCGTGGTACACTCGTCGGTCGCCGTGCGCCACAGTCTCTGGAAAATTCAATTTTGGAAAATCTCTGGGATCCGCCGGAGAATCGTATTTCAGCGGCGAGGATTTTCCAGCGCGGATTACTTAGAAGTGCTGGCGGGCGATAGCGGTCGCACGTAAGCCGAGGGGAGCTTATTACAAGATTGATGGCCACGGTGTACAACATAACCTCGCACGAGCCCGTTCGCATAACGGAGGCTCGCTAATTACTCAGAATACGCGTTCACGTAACTGCTAGCACATCATTGATTCAATGGAGTCCAAAAGAGCTCCTCTTTCGTGCAAACGGCCAACGTAATTTACGACTCTCTTTCGACGAAGCTATTTTTGAGTGGACATGTTCCAAACCTAGTCGAAGTGTATTTATCAGAATTTTGTCCTATAGTCCTCAATAGCAAACTGAGACCGTCGTGAATTGAGGGACGAACTGAAGGGCACCTGAAGCAGACCCAACGGTCTATCTACACATGGGTCAGGCGTGGGCCAAGGGCGGAAGGAACAGGGGTGACACGAAGGAATAGAACAGCTCTGATTGGAAGGACCCAAATCGTGGGTTAGCCAATCAGGGTTGTTTAAGATTTTTACCAGGGCAAACGAAGGCGTTAGAGAATTGGTGCAGAGAGATTTTGCTCTTCGAGATTTTGTACAGACACAGTCGTTGAGTCGTCCTATCAGATCGGCCGTACTCTAAAAACCGCGAGACTCGTAAAGTCTAGCACCAGTTGCACGTATTGGTATTAAAACTCAGTTCGCCCAGTACAAACGCAGTTCGTTTATAGATAGACTATAACCTGCCCACAGTTTATCCGAACAAGTGAGGGGAGGGGGTGTGGGGTGCACACATGTGCCGAGATAAAGTATCACCTGGGATTGTTTAACAGGTAGCTGTTGAACGGGGTTAATGGATAATTTCGATCGGATCGTTGGCAGCAACTCGGAAAGTATTTAGCGCTCGTTGTCCCGTAACTATCGGTCGCATCTGACCTGAACGATGTTGTGCAAACGTTTGCATATAGGCGGAAATATCTACTTGTTGCTAGACGCGTGTCGGTATAGCGTTTGACGCTGGCAGAGGAACAATATCCGGATAGGGACGGTGCACGGGTCGAGATTCGTCCGGACATCATCGCCGCGTATAAAATGCCAACAATTCCGACGATTACGATACAATATTTCGTCAGGAGATTTCATCACGACGCTATTCTATTTCTCGTGACGCGGCCGGCTTTCGATTTTATTGCCACGTGTAATTCAATATATTTTTTTTTCGATGGAATAATTTCCGGACGAAGGTTCTAATCGTCCCGAGCAAATTACCGCTATTCGGGGCGGTGCACGCAATCCTGCATCAAAGCCCTTTCCCGACGGCTCCACGCGATAAGAAGGGCTTAACGAGGGCGTCCTCCGAGCCTCTCCCTTTAATCAGAACATATCGTATCAACACGCCCGCGCGCACCGCACACAGACGGGAACGCGTGTCCTCGGAAACGTGTGCGTCCAAAGAGCCCCGGCACGGTAGATTTCGAAATGGAAACATTATACAACGTCGAAGCGTTGTGTCCTGAGAACTTTAATTTATTCGTTTCAACCGTAAATTTTATCCCATGGGTGGGCTTCTTTGTCTCAAGTGAGACCAAACTGCCCCCACCATTCCGCTCACTGGCCCCTTCCAGTACGGCCGCTATCCTGGGCCAGGCCTGTCCAATCCGCGGCCCGCGTGTTGGCCCGCTACCACTTCCTCGTTCCGCTAAGATGGGAGGTGATGTTCCTCCACGATTTTACTTGTATCGCCGTATCGCATGGCATTTGTTTCCGTCGCTGACCTGTCACTACCATAACATAAGAAGGAGCCCGTGCGGGAACGGACAGATTTGATTACAGGGGACCGTGCGGCCCGCGACTAAGAGGATGTTGGACAGCCGCGGGGAAACGAAGACTCGGAAGAGAGGTTGGTGGGAGAAGCAGGCGTTTGAGGGGCCCCTACCGTGCCAGTCGCTGTTCTATCGTTTCACCGACACTTTTCGTTAATCTCTGGTACAACGAGTGCAAACATAACGACCGCGAGGAACGTGTTCAAGGAACTCGGCCAATTCTCAGTGGGCAGAGACTATTTTTAAGACGAAACGGTTTGTTTACGTGGCTATTTTCGTTAATATTATGCAAAACTAACGTTTCAACCGAAACCGACTGGAATTCGGTGAATATCAACATTTGTCGCAGTATTTTTATAATTGCAATGAAAAATTAAATTTCTACCGACAGTGTTGAAGAGTGAGAGGAAATTTTGTTCGAACAGGCGTTTGATCTTCGGGGGAATAAATAATGAGTGTGCAAGCACCTCGTCTGGCCTTTTCGGAGGGTTTGCGTCGATTCGATTGATTAGGCGATGGAAGAGCAAAAGACGTTTGCTCGCGCGTTAAAGAAATGGCGGCCGTAGAGAGAGAGAGAGAGCGCGCACGCATGCACGGGTTCACCGGCGAACGGGCGGATGTGTTTGAAAGTGAATTTGGCAGGGGACCAAGCACGCCATCGTTGACTATTGCTTCCTGACACGGTAATAGATTACCGTGTTGGGACGAATATCGAGATCAAAGGAGAAGCGTCGGACGGGACTGTCTGGGCTGTGGATCGTTGCGCAACACATCCCGATACGCCCCGCGATCGGAAGAACGAACATCTATTTCCGGCTAATTGGAAGCTCATTATTTCGAGATCGACCGTGGCATTACCCTCTGGAAGCGACGCGTGAATTATCGATAGGTGTATCGGTGACGTGCACAGGATATCCTGGATCATTCGCCGCCATTTTGATCGGCCGCGACGACACCTTATCCAACGGAGAAACTTAGCGAACGTGTCGCGAGCGTCGACGTCGCTGAATGGAATGCTTTGCGCGTTGAATCGAAATTGCGATTTAAACGTTCGAGACGCGGCAAATTAGGCGAGTCATGGCGGACGATCGGTTATGCTGATACTTTTGTTCGGCGCTGTATATTAACGGTGACGATACAGGTTCGAATACGATCGCAACTTCTGGCCATCGTTTTCGATACGGAGCCGGTATTATCGAAAGTTCTTTTCTATCAGTTTTGTCGAACAATGACGGAAGCGGCCAGCCCGCGTAAAGGAATATCGAACGAACGGATGGGATTCTTTTTTTTTGTTGTTGTTTGCTCGCCAGTGGCCATGCCGTTATCGCAAAAGCGCTCGGAACGAAGAAAAAGAATGTGGCCGTTGACGCATCCGGCGCCGCCATCTTGTTCCTTTTTTACATATCGTTTGCGCATGGAATCGTCCCGATGCAGTCCGATGACAAATAACAGGAATCACGTGCAGGATGCGAGCGGATCTATGTTTGCACGGTTGATCGTTCGCATTAGTTCGACGCATAGTAATTGCTCGCAAAATTGGACCGGAGAGGTCCGGGGAAAAATGAGATATTTTATGCCAAGATATACTAACTTCCCGAAGACGACGTTCTAACGTTCAAAACGTGCCACCTAAAATTTGTGAATGGACGATACGATTAACTTGAAAGGATAAATTCGAACCATGCAAACTATAAACTCGCGATTAGCTGTGCAACATAGTCAGCAATACGGTTTAATTACATCGCCGTCGAACGTTATATCTATTTCTGCGACGGAGCTCGAAATATACGTTATTAACCGCAGCCACCACATTGTTCACAGCGAAAAAGCACGATGTAATTTAAGAGGCGCGGTGCTTCAAGGAAACTTTCATAGTATTCGTCGACCAAGGACACACCGATGCGAGCAACCTTTCTAATAAGCGCGCAAAAACGATCGTTCGTGAAATTCTAGAAAATATTCCTTTCGTATCCACTCCCAAGATTCGATCTTAAACCGTTAAATAACAATTATAATTCGACACACTCCGCCGCGACAGACAGTCGAAATATGTGTCAGGGTGGTAATAAAATAGTCAGACCCGATGAAAATTAGGACGCTCCACTTACTCGCTGACGTCAGGTAGACACCTTTCGAATCTAAAACTGTGGCGTCCGCTAATAATCTTTTCTTAAATATTGAATCGCGATGCTCGAGACGATTGAGACACCAATCCCCTTAATCCCGCAGCAGTGCGGGAATCGAATAGAATTGTTACCATAATTTTTTAATAAGAATACGGGTCGCATTTTCGTTTATATTCTTTTCGTTTACGACACAGCTGGGCATCGTCTGCCCGTGCGGGCAGCGATTATCTTGTTCAGGACGTACGCAGAACAGCGGGCTAGAGGCCACGCCCCTTCGGTCAAGGCTGCATGTATTTGGCGCACTCATTGGCACAACTACGTGGCAAGCTATGACTGTGCGGTGACCTTACCCTGTGCCCGTAGTTGTGGCCATAGTTGTGCACATAGTTGTGCCCATAACCTGTGCCCATAGTTGTGCCCATACCCTGTGCCCATAGTTGTACCCGTACCCTGTGTCCGTAGTTGTACCTATACGCTGTGGCCATAGTTGTGCTCATAGTTGTACCTATACCCTGTGCCCATAGTTGTGCCTATACCCTGTGCCTATAGTTGTGCCCATACCCTGTGCCCATAGTTGTACCCGCACCCTGTGTCCATAGTTGTACCTATACGCTGTGGCCATAGTTGTGCTCATAGTTGTACCTATACCCTGTGCCCATAGTTGTGCCTATACCCTGTGCCTATAGTTGTGCCCATACCCTGTGCCCATAGTTGTACCCGTACCCTGTGTCCATAGTTGTACCTATACGCTGTGGCCATAATTGTGCTCATAGTTGTACCTATACCCTGTGCCGATAGTTGTGCCTGTACCCTGTGCCCATAGTTGTACCTATACCCTGTGCCCATAGTTATGCCGATACCCTGTACCCATAGTTGTGCCCATACCTTGTGCCCATAGTTGTGCCCATACCCTGTGCCCATAGTTGTGCCGATACCCTGTACCCATAGTTGTGCCCATAGTTGTGCCCGTACCCTGTGTCCACAGTTGTACCTATACCCTGTATCCATAGTTGTGCCCGTACCCTGTGTCGATAGTTGTACCCGCACCCTGTGTCCATAGTTGTACCTATACGCTGTGGCCATAGTTGTGCTCATAGTTGTACCTATACCCTGTGCCCATAGTTGTGCCTATACCCTGTGCCTATAGTTGTGCCCATAGTTGTGCCCATACTCTATGCCATTAGTTGTGCCTATACCCTGTGCCCATAGTTGTGCCCATACCCTGTTCCCATAGTTGTGCCCATAGTTGTGCCTATACCGTGTGCCCATAGTTGTCCCCATAGGCATATTGTGCAGCTCCGGTTTATAAACACCCAACGGATAATTCCGATATGCCGTTTAAGAATATTTAAGCTCTCGATTCGTACCGCGACGTTCCCTTTAATTTCCCGCATTCGTGCCGGAAACGCAAACAAAATAAACCTCCCGGGCCGCGTGTCTTTCGCGTGTTCTCCTTTGTTCCCCGAGAATTTCAGTTAGTCTGCATTGTTTATTCGTTTCAGTAGCACGTTCTACTTCCCCTCCTTTCAGATACATCCTTTAATACCCACGCTTTCGGTTGATAGCGGCAAGCACCGAAAACACCTTAGTCCTCTGTAACCATTGAAACCGTTTTCATGCGACACCCATTTGCATCACGCTTCGACGATACATTTCGAGCATAAAAATCTCCATGATCGTAAACGTTATTGTTCGAACGATTAAGATTGTTTCGTTGTTCGCTATTGCAAATCCATTAATCCGTCGGATAATACCTTTGTCTCGCGCTCGCATTTCAGTCGAAAGGGGTTTAAGGGATGAGGGGGTTTGAAGCAGCAAACTTGATAATCGGAAATCCCCCTGTGCCATGAGTCGGACTGTTAGGGCTGTAGCCACTCTTTCGGCGCGCCTCCGTTTTACATGGAACATTGTAGAAATGGAGTTTGCGCAACTCGGCGGAGAAGCCACTCGCCGACCAGTGCATTTCACTCTGTTAATCCGGACTTCGCTCCGAAGTTTCCGAAAGACTTTTATCTACTTCGGGGATCCAATAATATCGAAACACCGGCGAGAACAGAAGCGAGGTTAACATTTTTCGGGAAATGTTATTCCGCTCGATGTTCTTGCGCAAAAATCATTGTTTCCACAGCCCTCAAAGAACTGGAATTATCCGCTAACACTGTGCGAAGAAGTACTTGTTCGCAGAAGAATATTTTCCTAGTGTCTACACGATACTTGTCCAAAACACCTCTCATCTGGACAAGCTCTAAATATCATCGGAATGATATCGTATTTGGTATCATTTTCATCAGAGAAATGCCGCGAATGTGTCGGCGAAAGTCTCGTGAAAAAATAACGAAAATTTTTTATTGGATTAGTAGCGGTCTCGCACCGATATACTCGACCCGTGTTACGTTTACGATAACACGGAGAGATGTCCGTAAATCGTGGTTAGATCAAGGCCAGAACACGGATAAAACGATCGGCGAATTCCTCGTTTACGTCTGTTTGAACTTTTTTTATTTTGACGCTTGTGCCGTGTGAAATGTAACCATGGTGGGCGAGAGCCGTTCCGCAACACCTGGGACGAGTCATTTGCCGAAAGACCGGTTCAATTTTCCATCGGGAAAACGGTTTCCGCTGCAGAGACTAACTGGCACGTGGAATAATACGATAGCTTCGATCTTGTTTTTCTTTTTTTGTTTTTTTTTTTAGGGGACTACAGCTTTGAAAGTTTCGAAAACAATTGTTGTTGCACCGTCCTTCGAATGTCTTTCTCTCCGTTACACGGCGAACCGAGAAAACACGCGACTCGAATGAAAAACATGTCAATCGTTCGAACGAGAATTTATTTTCTCTTGCAAAATTCAGGCTCGCCGGAGCTGATCCTGTCTCGCCGAAGTAAAGTAGCATATGTGAATAAACTATAACCAGCCGCTCTCGCGTTCATTCCTAAAAATTTTACCGCAAGTGACGCGGCGGTTAAACTTCACCACGACAACCCAGAAATGTTCAACTGTTTAATCTATAATCCTGCACATTTTGCCGAGAAAATGTCAAAAATTGCAGTTTCGATGCGAGGAGTTCACTGGTTCGAAACTGGGACAGAAGAAGGTGTAATCGCTCAACTTTGAACACGCATAACTTTCGAATCAGTGAATTCCTCGCTTAAAAACTTCGATTGTTGGCATTTTCTCGTCAGGGTGTACAGGATTCTACAGTGAAAAGTGAACAATTTCTGGGTTGGCAAGGTGAAGTTGTCGGTTCGTCGAATTTTTACGCTTTTCCCGATCGAAGGGAGAGTTCTCGATTACAAGCCCCGGATTTAATTTCGTCAGGCGTGAAGCCAAATCTTCACGTGGACCAGTCAGGATTCTCTTATTGTTCCGGGCACAGCCTTTTGTGCAGAAATCGGGCTCGCGGACAGCCGGATAAACGCGGGAAACCCGGCAAAGGGAGGAAGGAGATATTCGGCTGTCTACGGCCAGCCAAAGGCGAAAGAAGCCGGCCTCGCGAAAGACGCGGAATAAATCTGAAGGTAACTGACAGATGAATCGTAATAATCCGACGGTGGAAAACAGCTTTCTTCTTTCGCTCCTCGTAATCGCCATTTTGATCGCGACAATCGGAACTGCGTTTAAATGGCCGGGATCTCTTAGAAACGACGACGTAGACTGTGGATTTTTATAAAAATTCCCTCGATTTACTAATCTTACTAGATTGAAAATTAGTAAATTGGTAAGGTTAAAAATTAGCAAAGCAGCATCGCAGTTATTTATGCTAACCTTGCCAGGTGTAGATGTATAGTTCAGGGTAGTTTTAGTGCAGCTTTAGCGCTTTACCCCAGCACGTCTTTTTAGGGACCGAGCGTGGGACCTGAAAGGGTCACAAAAGTGAAAGCGTTTCGGCCATTTTGTGAAAGTCGGGGGTGTGCAGGACTAATCGAAAAATGCGATGATGCCCAGAGTTGTAGAGTGGTAACTGCCTTACCTTTTTCTTTAACACCTGTAATATTAGTTCCAATAAATTATTTTGGTTCTTAATCCGTAAAAATTTAAACCTACGATTGTTTCGCTATGTAGCAAAAATTTTTCCATATTATATACTATATAAGCCTTCTATGGTTCCGAAAATTTTCGGTCTGTGGTTACCGACTGAGTTTTTGGCAGTTACTGACCGGGACGGATGAACGCGTCCCAGGTTCCGGAATTCTTTGTTTACCGCGTTTCTTGTTGTTAACAATTCGGTAGAAGGAATTGTCGACGAGAAAAATATTATTCCGCTAATTACGGTCTCGATTCGCAGAATACCAGTAGTGAAATCGAAACGGATGTTTTTGTGTTCCGGGTCCAACTTTTTTTTATTTTTATTATGCTGTAAAACCCCACGTGGGATTATTAGCAGCATGAACATGATGGCTGTGCATGCTAACGTTACACTGAATAGGTGGCTTATAAACTAGGATTCAGATAATATAATGAACATTTTCGAATACAATATTAACACTAAAGATATAAACAGTGAAATAAATGTAAAAGAAATTAATGTATGAAAATGTATGAGAATGAATGAATGTTAAGAAATGAATGTATGAAAAATAGAGGACCAAGAGAGAGGGTCCGAACAAAAATGAATCTATTGTACAGGGTGGAAAGAAACCCTTGTTGCAAAGTTTTCGAATCAGAGCGTCTCTGTTATTATCACAGATCGGACATCGCCATAACACATGATTAGGATCCTGTACCAGACAACCACACGGACAACCTGTGTCAGCAGCCAGTTTAATCTTAAAAAGGGAAGCCCTTAGTCGAAAGTGTCCCGATCGACACTTTAAAATTGAAGTAATTAAAATTATATTATTTTTCTTGGTGAAATATAAAAATATAAGATATTTAAATGTTAAAATATAGGTTTTCTAAAAATCTTGGGAATATACTAGGATTAGATACCCTATTATAAAGATAATTAGTGAGTGTTCAATATTAAATGTAATTTAAAAATTAACCCTATAGTCTATTCAGCCTATCAACCGAAGTCTATTAACACTAGAACGACGGGAGCAGTCAAAATGACAGCTTCTTAATTTTTTCTTTTACAATCACTGGAATTGTAAAAATGTTTTCATCGGAAATTTTTCAACGAACCTCTTCATTGAAGCACACATTACAATAAAAGTTGTACAAAGTCTGAATGGGCACACTCTTGTCACTGTTACAAAGCAATATACGTCAGTCACATTTATTGCTCCGTCGTTCTAGTGTTAATGAACACCAAGGTTTACACCGAGAATGACAAAATGGGTGCGACTTTCTGCAACCCCTATTTCTGCAATCCCCATATTTTTATTATTTACAATCCGGGAGACAGAGAGAACGGGCGTAGAAAAATTAGTTTCGAATACATTTGACGGGGCTCGCTGGCCGATAAGTAAACCAACAAACGGGGGAGAGGGGTCGGTGGTAGGGGTTGCGGGGGTGAGTGGGGGGTTCGATTACCCCGATCCAGCTGCGGGACAAGTTCGAAAGGGGTTGCGCGTCGAAAGGTCGAAAGTGGCGAGGGACGTGGGTGCGGGGTTTGGTGGGGAGCGAGCAAGGGGTGACGTTGCGGGGGGACCACGGTGGGGGTAAGAAAGGGGATGGCACCTGCGCCAGACCCTCGGGCTCGAAAGGGCGGTCGAGTATCGCGTTAACGCGCGACCGACAGTTTCTCGCGAGCCGCGAGCGGTGTCGTACTGTGTCGCTATGCGCGCAGTCTCGCCTCGCTTCGCCTCGCCTCGCCTCGCCTCGCCTCGGCACTCGTCACGGGCTCACCCTTTGCACCTGTCGCGTCGCGCTCGAGTCAGCGGCCGGTCCTGCGACGCGACGCGACGCGAAAGTGTGCCGTGCGTTTTCGCGCGGTTTTCCGTTCTCCGCTCTCGCGTCTTCCGTTTTCCGCTTACCACGGCCCTCGGCGATCCTCGGACCGTCCTAACCGAGGTTCCGCAACCCGCTCGGGGAACGCGTTCTCCGCGTCGCGGTCGGAGAGAGCGGAAAGATTCGTGTCGAGGGTTTCGAATCGTTGTCGCGAAGTGTCGTTCTAATCCCGGCGCGTCTATCGATTCGATGCGCTCGGCGATTTTCCTGGGACTGTTCGCGATCCATGCACACCCTCCTCGCGAGCCGATCTTCCCTAGAGGAGGAGGAGGAGGAGGAGGAAGCAGCGCCAAGGGGAATCGACGAAACGAATTTTGCCGGTCCGCTGGTAGCCGCATTAGCCGAGCGTGACTTCCTTGCTCGAAACGAGGACCGGAGCGTGTCCGAGGTGAATCACGGCACAGGGACGCACAGACACACACGCGCGCGCACGCACGGTTCTTGAAAAGTCTCTTCGGCTATCTCTCTCTCTCTCTCTCTTTCTGGCTTCGTTTCTCTGTTTCGGTTTGAATGCGCCGCGGTTGCGTCCGCGAGTCGCTTTCGGATCCGCTATTCGCGGCCGGGGAATCTCTTTGTCCGAAGTGAACTGTGACAGAGTTAAATCGTGATCGTCCGCGGCGACCAAGAAGAGGAGCACGAAGAGGACAACGGTGTCGCGTGCGTTGCGAGATCAGAATTCTGGGGAATTCGGGGAATGGACCACGGACGCACGGAGGATCCCGTGCACTGTCTTCGCAGCTGTGCAACCAACTGCATCAGCCGGTCGCTGGGCGAACGAACGAACGGACGCGGATCGCCTTACCGCAGCTCGTAAGTGACGCATCAACCTCCCTTTCTCCCCTAACGCTCGCTCGCGAGTACCTTCCTGTGCGCGCGACGCGCCGCTCGAAAATCCGGAAATTTTGGTTTGTTTTTTGGATAAATTGGCGAATGTTCTGAGAACGTTCCCGAAGAAAGCGAATCTAAAGAAAGAATATTTTTTATTTCCCCCAACGAGCCGCAGGAGGCCGGCAAAGCTCGAGGAAAAAATGAACACTTTATTAACTATTATTAATTAACTATTAACACGTTGACTGTCATGTCACCCGTAAGTGGGTGACGGAATTATTTGCCCAGGTTTTAAAATGAATTTTTACGTCAATAGATTTATTGTAACAAATTTGATTGGTGTCTGTGAAATTCTAGAAAGTTGGAGGACTACTCAGTATCATATATTTAATTTCTTTCAATTTTTATTTCATTAAATAACTTACTTTGATTTTATGGCATTTTTGGGGTTTCTTGTTTGGCAGTCAAAGTGTTAAGAGGCTTCTCGATAATTGTGATGTTCCAAATGGAAGCTTAAAAATCTTCTTTTATACAATAATCCCCAAGGAGATTATTAGATTTGTTTTATCGAGGGTGAATTGTTGCTGTTGCTGTTAATGTTAAAGGATTCTTTTGATACAAACCTCAGCCATGACAGCTGAGTTGAACGTCGGAGTTTCAACAATTATGGAATAATCACCGGTAGATAATGTGTTAAGAACTGAAATTCTGTCCCGTTTCACAGGATTTTTCCAATATTCAATTTAGAAGAAAACTATTTGAAACAGCTGAGTTTGGTTTAGACGATACGAAAGCTTACAACTTCTAGGATTTAAAACGATTTTGAAACGAGTAATTGTTATTACATTTTGAAAATTATAGTTACTTCAAGTGAGCACAAGTTTTTCACTTAAACTTTAATTTTAAGTATGCATACGTTAGTCGGAACCTAATGCAACCTAGCAAGGACTATACTGTGATAAACTATGATTCGTTGACTAAACGATGCAAAAAAAATTCATTTGCAGAAAAAATTTGCTAAAAATTGCAGAAAATATGGTTTTTTTTTTAATTTTCATCGTCTGAGTACCTCCTAACAAAGGCACGCACCGTGATCCCCACGAAAACGTTTTTAAAAAATTTAATTTCTCATCTGAAACATGGAGAAATTTTCAAAATGCACGTAATTCAATACTACTCGTCGTAGTCCAAAACCCGCATCTTCTTGTGCTTTTTTTTTGTCTTTCGGGTACAGCACAATTACTGAAAACCCTGTTAATAGGATTTCCGGTGAAGTGTGGAGATCGAAGCGAAATTATGCAACACACATTACAATATGTGCTCGCGCATAATCGTAATTTGCAATTCCTTTGGCGATTAAATGTATTTTAATCTTACCGCGCGCCGGTACGTCACCATAGGTGATGTTATTGCTCGGATCGTGCGCGACGTGTTTCCGCAAGTATAATTGCTGCAGCCTGGTTATGTCATCGCTAACCAATCGTTCTGCGTAAATAATCCCGGCATTCGAATCATTGGATTACGCTCGTAGATCTCTGTCGTGATCAGTACGAATGTATACAGGGTGTCCTAAAAATGTATCTTCTTGAGGGAGGTGAATCTTGAGATCATTTGAAGTAACTTTTTCCTTTACGGAAATCTTCTCCGCGGCTCCGTTCACGAGTTATTAAGGAAAAACGCGGACCAATTAGAGCGCGGTTATAGCGAGCAGGCTCCGCCTCAACCAATGCCAACACCGCACTCAGCGGGACCCGTCCCATAGGCGGAGTCCGTCCGCTGTATCCACGCCCTGATTGGCCGGTGTTTTTCGTCGATAACTCCTAAACAAAGCCGCGGAGAAGATTTCCGCAAAGGAAAAAGTTACTTCAAATGACCTTAGGAATCGTCCATTTCAAGGCAGTGCATTTTTGGGACACCCTGTATATCGGCGTCGAATAAGAAAACTATGGATCCTTTTGCTTGCGCGATACGAACGCGTTTTCTACGGCGAAATGGGTTTTTCAGTGGTCCGTGTGGCGCCAGCGTAATCAAAGAAATATTCCGCGTACACGGCACGGTAGATCGATGTGTGTGTGTGTGGGCGCGCGCGCGCGCGAGGCTCGAATAGGATTTCGCGGACAAAATTCTCGAAAATAACCTGGCCCGTTTGTATTTCACTTAACGCTCGAACGGCGCGATCGATCTTCGTAATCTCCCGCGCGCCCGGATTTTCTTAAACCGCTTTCTTCGTTTCTTTGATCGCCGGCCAATAAAGATAAATGTCGGAAAGTCGATTTAAAGGTCCCGCGAAAGAAACGGCGTACGTGCAACTTTTATAACGAAACAGAAAGCTCTGGGCTTGCTAAACTACTCTAAACCGTTTTCCCCCCTCCACCCCCGGTTTACGGGAGTACAAATATATGATATCGCCTGAATTCTTTCAGCACGTGTCCACTGCCGGATCATGATCCTACAGATCAAAAGAATTTAATATGTACACAATTTCATTTCGATACAAGACGACGCTTTTTGTCTCCAAATTAGGAAATTGCTATCCCCTCCCCTTCTTTTCAAAGTTGTTCGCTTGACGCAGATTAGCGCCAGAGGGTACGTCATGTTCTATCATTTTCCAACGAAATTCTGTTTTCTTTCGATATAAGGCGACGGCTCGGGACCTGCTGTCGTCCTATTTCGAATAAGGGTACCTATGCGGCTCGGCTTCAATTGCTCACATTCTCCAACGAAATCAATTGAAGACAAGCCGCGTAGGTACCCTCATCCGAAATAGGACGACAGCCGGTCCCGAGCCGCCGCCTTGTATCGAAAGGGAACTGAAATATCGGCGTGGGTCAGAAATGACCCCGTAGAACTCGTAGGGGTCCGAGGGGTAACCCTTTGCACTCCTTTGTCGTCGCTGAGGCGACATTTAATTCAGGTGGTGTTCACAATATTTCGGAGTGGAGAGGGAAACCAAAAGAAAAACCAAAATTGGAAATTTTTCATTTTTTTTTTCTACATCGTGCATATCCTAATTCATTTTAGTCCACAATGCACCTCACCCATATGCGACCAACGTTAACCCTTAGCACTCGAATCGTTAGTGTCGTTATTCAAAATTTTCTTGACATTATTAAATTTGTTTGTATATAATAAATTACTAAACATTTCATTACTCTACGAGTAAACTGCACGATTTTCGTATGTATAGCATGAATAGAATGGAAATATTCCAGGTCGGAAGAAATGTTTCGTTTTAGAGTTGAAATGGCTTCGAGTGCGAAGTGTTAATGTTTCCAACGTCCCAAAATGGCGGCTACCCGGTGCCGCAAATTCATAAAGTCCGCAGCCCGGACGAACAACCGCAATTCCTACGATAACGCGATCGGAATCAGAGCTCGATAGTCCGCGGGGGAGGAACGGTAAAGAATGTTGAAGGTTCGTCTGTGAAATAATCGGAGCCCTTTGAATCCGATTCGAGCGTCGCGCGAAATCGGCAGCCGAGCAAGGAGCTTTAATAATCCTCGCCGTGCCGAGGATTCCTTTGAAGCTTCCTATTTCGCCGGGGCGGTAGTTAGGAGAGGACGGGCTCGGATGAATGGGGAAAATTCGAATCGAGATCGCTTTCGCGAGCAACACGAACGATCGGGTGCTATTCTTGGACCGCGCGCGCGCGCGGGTGGCTCGCGGAGTCCATTTTCTCGGCACACCGATCGGTTATACCCGAGGTTCCCGGGGCGAGCTCGTGACGCGCGCACGATAAAAACACGGGTCGACTAATCGGTGGTCCGTTTCATCCGTGAATTCCGCGGATGCTTTCGATCGTCCTAAATTAACTCCGCCATCGTTCGGATACGCGCGACACGCGACGTATCAATTTCGATCCGCTTCCTTCTTCTTAATTGTCTCCCTCTCTCATTTCAATTTTCAAGTTGCAAAATAG